>SEYY01019408.1:175000-177500 GCA_009176605.1 Armadillidium nasatum
AGCGAGTAGCGAATTTAAAAGCTGGCTTGTGAGCGAGTAAATGAATAGTCGATTTTACAGGGAGAGTAAACTCGCTACACTGAGTCATCTATCCCCTCGCAAATGCGTAGCTAGAAAATTTTTCTGGAGGAGACTATGACCTCTCTATCCGAGAATATCGGTTACGGAGATGATTTGAATGACGTCACCATTTACGTCATCATCATTGTCTCATTTTCTGTAGGAGTTTATTTTGAATTTGCGTCGTTTATTTATTTGAATTTGATAAACAAATGAACACTACATAATTTGCTGCAGGCAAATCTCTTATTCGATTTTCAATACTAAAAGAGTATTTTATATTTTGATTTATTGTTCCGTCTTAAACCCTCGGTGGTTAATTTCCCTTTTCCTCAAAGATCATGCAAGTTTCAGCATGTCATCTTTTTCAATCTTTTATTTTATTTTATATTCCTTAATCTTCTTATCTATATTTTTGGGATTTATTTTTTCGTTGATCACTTCATTTCAAAACATTTTCTTTCCCTTTTTAACAAATTTTTTCAAAATATTTTCGTTCCCTATTTACTTTTATTTCTCCTCTTTTCTTAATCTTTTAAAAAAAATTATAAATTTTTATTTATTTATATATTCTTCTTTTTCTTTTTTCTTTTTCCTTTTTTCCTTTCTTTTTTTTTTCTTTTTCTTTAATTTTTTTCCTTTTTTTCTTTCATTTTTTTTCTTTTTTTTTATAATTTTTTTCTTTTTCTTTTTCGTCTTTTTCTTATTCTTTCATTCTTTTTATCTTTTTTCCTTTTTATTTTTTATTTTTTCTTTTTTTCCGTTTCTTTCTTTGTCTTTTTCTTCTTTTGTTTTCCTTTTTTTTCTTCTTTTTCTTTTTCTTCTTCTTCTTTTTTTTTTTCTTTCTTCTTCTTCTTCTTCTTTTTTTTTTTTTTTTTTTTTTTTTTTTTTTTTACTTTTTTTTTTTTATTTTTTTTATTATTATTTATTATTATTATTATATTATTATTATTATTATTATTATTATTATTATTATTATTATTATTATTATTATTATTATTATTATTATTATTATTATTATTATTATTATTATTATTATTATTATTATTATTATTATTATTATTATTATTATTATTATTATTTATTATTATTATTATTATTATTATTATTATTATTATTATTATTATTATTATTATTATTATTATTATTATTATTATTATTATTATTATTATTATTATTATTATTATTATTATTATTATTATTATTATTATTATTATTATTATTATTATTATTATTATTATTATTAATGCTGTTGTTGTAGAACAAAAATTCATTGTTAATAAATTAAATGGACAATTTTACGACTAACGTCCCCCAAAAAAGGCGAATAATAATAATAATAATAATCTCTTTCTTAATTATTGACAACCCCAAAATGGTGAAGATTTTTTTTTTTCTCCGAAATTTCAAAAGAAGATTTTTAACATGTCGTAAACAGTTTATAGGGGGAAGGGGGGTGAGGGGGGAAGAAAAGATTGCGATATTTACAGCACTCAAAATTGGTTTTATTTATGGTGTAATTAAGCAAAGAAAAAGAAAAAAGAAAAGAAAATAAAAATATTAAGTTTTTGACCTCGCTTAATTTATTTTTAATTCCTAGAATTTTCTTTTTCTTTTCCTTTTTTTAATCCTGAAAATTTTGTTAATATTCGCGTAATTAAATGGCAATAGAGAAGATGCTTCATATTTTGTAGCGAAAAATGTCTGAGTCTTTAAACAATAAAAATGTAAAGTTTCTTTTCTGAGTTTCTCAAATAATTTTATCCCATAAATACGATTTTAAAGTCAATATATTTACTGTTTTTATTTGCAATATTAAATCTTTATTTATATTAAAAAAAATTAATTTGTATTAAACGGTAAACCTGAAAATAAAAATGAACGGGTTCAAGCAAACAAACTCGTCACATTTTTGGATAAAAACCACAGATGTTATCGTAACAAATGGAAAAACTGGATTCAATTTATTAAAATGTAGGAGTAAAAACAAAAGAACCGTGAACATCTGCATAACTACTTGGTCTCATATATATATATATATATATATATATATATATATATATATATATATATATATATATATATATATATATATATATATATATATATATATATATATATATATATATATATATATATATAGGGGGGACCATGGGGAGACTTGTGTGGTGGCGCTTGACATATCTAAGGCCTTTGACCGGGTATGGCATGCGTCACTGCTTTCCAAGCTCCCCTCCTTTGGGTTTCTTCCTTCTCTTTGCTTACTTATGTCTAGCTTTCTTTCTAATCGCTCCATTTCTGGCTGTTGTTGATGGAGCGACTTCTTCTTCCTTTCCTGTCAATAGTGGTGTTCCTCAGGGTTCTGTCTTATCTCCTACTCTATTCTTACTTTTCATTAATGATCTTCTCAGCTGTTCATCTAACCCTATCCATTCATTAT
>SEYY01019408.1:182500-185000 GCA_009176605.1 Armadillidium nasatum
CAATATTGGTTCTTTTTTTTGTGGTGAGTTAATGACTGTTTGATTTCGTCATTTGTGGTGGACCTCCTCCCATATATATATATATATATATATATATATATATATATATATATATATATATATATATATATATATATATATATATATATATATATATATATATATATATATATATATATATATATATATATATATATATATATATATATATATATATATATATATATATATATATATATATATATATATATATATATATTATATATATATATATATATATATATATATATATATATATATATATATATATATATATATATATATATATATATATATATATATTATATATATATATATATATATATATATATATATATATATATATATATATATATATATATATATATATATATATATATATATATATATATATATATATATATATATATATATATATATATATATATATATATATATATATATATATATATATATATATATATATATATATATATATATATATATATATATATATATATATATATATATATATATATATATATATATATATATATTATTTTATTTTTTTTATTTTTATATTTATATTATTATTTATTTTATATAATTTTATATTTAATATTATATATATATATATATATATATATATATATATATATATATATATATATATATATATATATATATATATATATATATATATATATATATATATATATAGAAGATTTAATATTTTTTTAGCCTTTTAAATGCTATCTACCCTAACCTGACATAAAAAAAATGCAAAATGTAACAGTAAAATGTTATGAGAATGCTAAATCAAACTTTATATATATATATATATATATATATATATATATATATATATATATATATATATATATATATATATATATATATATATATATATATATATAATATATATTGCTAAATATAGTGATAATTTGGTTTATTTTTTTATTTTAGACGAGCAGATTGATCACATTGGAATGTATGAGAATGCTGAGACTGTGCGCAATGGCGTAGTTAAAGGAGTTTTTAGTTCGTTTTCTAAATTATCATTCAAATAAATATATATTAAAATAACCCAGTAGCAAATTAAAATATTTTGGCAAACGTTTTCGGATCAACGTCCCTTTTCAAGCCAGAGTTAAAGAGATACGAAGTTAAGATAGAGTCCAGCTCCAAGAAAATCGATTAAAACAATTTTACTACTGTGTTATATATATATATATATATATATATATATATATATATATATATATATATATATATATATATATATATATATATATATATATATATATATATATATATATATATATATATATATATATATATACTGTGTTATTTTTAATTTATATTTTAATTAAAATCTGCAGTTATTGCAGTCTTTAATTAATGCAAATAAATATAGATTAAAACTAATAAGTTGCATTTATAATAAAGGGTTAAAATACGTCTTGAATTACTCACACCCCACCCCCCAACCCTCCACCCCTTCCCTCATTAATGACCAAAAGAATTTCACTCTAAAAAATTGTTCCTATATAAGGAAAAAATGATTGAATATTTTTTATTTTTTCATATGAATTCACTCTATATGAAATTTTACAATTGCATCTGTGAATGTGTTGTATAAATGCTGACGTGTCTTGTGGATGTGTTGTATAAATGCGGATGTTCCTTTTGATGCGTCTTTGGAACGTATTTTACGAATGTGATGTGTAGATGTGTTTTAGGAATTAATCTTTGAATGTTTTGTATATACATTTTAAGAATTCATCTTGCACATCATTTATGTTGATATATTTTTCGTATGTGTTATGTTGCTATATGTTTGGAGGATGCGTAATTGTGCGGTTGTGTTTTATGAATGTGTCCTACAAATGTGTTGTGCAGAAACGAGGCGCTACTTCAGTATTTGTGGTTATTCTATGAAAAAATGCATGGCACATGAACATATGTCTACGGGAGATGGAGCCCCTGTACCCTCCTACCCATGAGTAGTTTAAAATAATTAAAAATTACTAAATAATATATATATTAGTAATTTTTAGTTATCTCTCACCACTCAGTTGTCGGGAGCACTTTAGTTATACCCCTCAAAAATATATGTTCGTATGCCATGCATCTTTCCCACTCTTTTTATAAAATCAATTAATTCCAAAAACATAAAATAAGCTTTTAAATTTCTTTGATTTTCTTTTCTTTAAAATAAATAAAAAACCCAAAGTCCATTTCATCATTTCCTCTTTAAAAAAAAAAAAAAAATTTAAAAAGGTGACGAAATAATCGAAAAATGTAAAACTAAAATACTTACCACAATTAAGGAAACAAAGAATTTCCAAGTTGCCATAAAATAGTCGCTAAAATGTCGCTATTTGGCAGCTTTCAATTTGTAAATGTTGACAAATGGTGACTAATGGCTTTGCCTTTTATTCTAATGTCAACAACATACTTTTAAGGATAACTTCTTCGT
>SEYY01019408.1:192500-195000 GCA_009176605.1 Armadillidium nasatum
ATATATATATATATATATATATATATATATATATATATATATATATATATATCCTCTCCCAGGAAGGGTTTTCACCTTGTCAGTGGAACCAGCATCTTTCCCCATCTGCTCTTAAAAGTTCTCCCAGACCCCTCTAAAGATAATGTTTTTCGGCTCGTTGATCTCAATGCCTGTCCATGAGTCTTATCCAAACTCACAGGTAGGGTTTTCACCCTTTCAGTAGGACCAGCATCGTTTTCCAACTAACCTCTAAACACTCTCTCCCAGAGCTCTCCAGAAGATTGTGCTTCTTTGAGCTATGGTTTCCAATGCTGGTTCTGGAGTTGTTACAAGCCGTTGGCAGAGTAATCACAAGGCCGGGTGGCTAGTCCTGTCGTCCTTGCTTTTAGTTCTCCTCCCATGATCCGATCCTGTTGTCGATTTTCAAACTCATGTTTTTAAATTTTAAAATATTAATGTTAAGGTTTTATTTTTCATTAAAAGCCGAAAGTCCATTATCTTGAAAGATTTGTTGCTCCTCTAAAGATTTTGAAAAATAATTTTATCGAAACATTTAATTTATTAATTTTTTTAAAAAGAAAAAATATTTTCTAAAATTCTTATTTAAAATAAATTTTAGCTATTACTTTTTAAAAATTTTGTTCAGTACTATCTGAATTCATAAACCTTCTCTCTTCTTTTCTCTCCTCAATCTTCTTTCTGATTCTTCCCACTTTTCATTTCCAATCTGCTTTTAGGCACATCCACTCTCGACGACGGCCGAATCATATATATATATATATATATATATATATATATATATATATATATATATATATATATATATATATATATATATATATATATATATATAACTATGTGCGTGTGTGTGTTGTTGTTGCTTCATTTATTTCAATATTTCCCATTATTCTGCTCAACGTACTACATCTATCAAAGTGCATATTTTCTCTCCAGAATCAGTCACAGGGAACAAGAACAAAAAAAACAAAAAAACAAAAAATATCATCAGGAAACGTAATTTTATTTTTGAATCAATGGAAGGGTGCTTCGAACCCCTGCCGAGGTCACATGACATTCTCAATAAATAGAAAGGTGCTTCGAACCCTTATCGAGGTCACATGGCATTCTCATTCCATGTTTCTGCATCGCTCCACTTTTTTTGTTACAAAATAACTTTTAAATCTTCACTATTTCTTTCATCTATCAATAAGTATTTCTTTTTATATTTTCATTCTTTCTTTATTATTTTATTCTTTCTTTATTTTCTTTCTTTCTTTCTTTTTCCTTATTTCTTTCTTTAAATGTCTTTTTCTTTTCTTTCTTTCTTTCTTTTTTATTGATGTTTCGTTGATGTTTAAAAATCTTTTCGTTCCTCACTCGGTGATCTCTTCTTCTTCATAAATTCTCAACATCTGATCAACGTTTCTTCATCTAGGCTTTCATTAAGGGTTGGCGAACGCACCGGTGCCGTGAGGTTCTATGCGGTGTGCGGTGCGGTAGGTGGGGTGCGACACAATGTTAGTACTATGCGGTGCAGTTGTGAAAATATAAAAGTGCGGGGAGGTACGCAGATCGCATTACAAAAGAAATGATGCGATGCGGTTTATAAAAAGGACTATTTGTGCGGTGCGGTGCGGTGCGGTACGCTGCGGTGCTCGTCCAATTCTGCTTTCATGACTTTACTATATTATTTCATTTCTTTTTTGTTTCATTCTTTAAATAATACTTTGAAATCTTTTATTGCTCTCAATTTTCTTTTTTTCATTTTTATTCACTTTTTTTTATATTAAACTCATTTTAATAACCTTCTCTCTCTCTCTCTCTCTCTCTCTCTCTCTCTCTCTCTCTCTCACACACACACACACACACACACACACACACATACACACATACACATACACACACACACACACACATATATATATTATATATTATATATATATATATATATATATATATATATATATATATATATATATATATTATATATATATGATAATAAAATGTTTTATAAAGTATTTTTTTTCATAATTTTTCATAATTTCATAATTAATAATAATAATAATAATAATAAAATAATAATAAAAATTAATAACACAAGTGTAAGAGTTAAAAGCAATTTAAAAATAATAATAATAATAATAATAATAATAATAATAATAATAATAATAATAATAATAATAATAATAATAATAATAATAATAATAATAATAATATTAATAATTATAATTATAATAATACTAAAATTTAAAATGTGACATAAACTTCGATCAAAGAATATCTTTCTTTCTACAAAGTATCAGTTTTCTTTCAAACATGATTTTTGGTATCGGTATCGGTATCGGTATCGGTTTCGTATCTGTCGTTCTTCACTAATACCGATACTTACAATACTTTTACATTCCGATACTCAATACCTTATACCATAAATTTTGCCGATACTTACCGATACCGATACTTCACTCCATCCTAATATATATTATATATATATATATATATA
>SEYY01019408.1:200000-202500 GCA_009176605.1 Armadillidium nasatum
CCCCCCCCAAAAAAAAAAAAAAAAAATTAAATAATAAATAAAATATAAACAAAAATATATAATCCATATCGATATATCAAAAGTTAGGACAACTTTTTATTATTATTATTATTATTATTATTATTATTATTATTATTATTATTATTATTATTATTATTATTATTATTATTATTATTATTATTATTCTTAGTGGTTCAACAAGGGGGTCATTTCTGCATCTCGGTTAGGTTATTTTTTGTCATTTCGGCACTGATGAGAGAGAGAGAGAGAGAGAGAGAGAGAGAGAGAGAGAGAGAGAGAGAGAGAGAGAGAGAGAGAGAGAGAGAGAGAGAGAGAGAGATTAATTATTCTCAAGTATTGTGATGTTAAACGAATTGTAAGTTATATATATATATATATATATATATATATATATATATATATATATATATATATATATATATATATATATATATATATATATATATATATATATATATATATATATATATATATATATATATATATATATATATATATATATATATATATATATATATATATATATATATTTCCTAAGGGGAGGGGGGGAGAGAGCAATTTATTTAAAATCTGAACATTTTTAGGAAGTTATTATAATAACAATGGTTTTACCTTTAAAAAATATTTAAATATTCCATCCCCTCTTTTTGTTCTACAAGGTCTTCAAAAATTTAATAAAAAAAATAACTGCCAATTTTAGAACAAATTATCACTCTTGAAAAAATTGTATAAAAGTGTCAAATTTATATCTTTTACATTATTTATTATTGATAATTTCAGTTAAAATATTGAATTGACAAAGAATTAAAATTTCTTCAAATGAAGAAATTTGAGGAGTTAGTGTCACTTTTGTGAAGAATATTTTCTTCAATATTTTCCTCAATGAACGAAGTTTTCTACTTCAAATTTTGAAATCTTTTTAAAAAAGTTTAAAATAATTTCTAAAATTAATGATTTTATTTTCATAATTTTCATTAATATAGGTATTAATACCTTGTATTAATATCTTGTATTAATACATATTTTCCTGTGTAGTTATAGTTTTAATTATGCTTTAAAATTTAAACGATTTTGTTTTGTTTTGTTTTGTTTCTGAGAGCGGACTTCACCTACGAGGGCATATGCCGTCCCTCCAGGCAGACAAAATACTGCCCTTCAGGCCACCACCAGTTCAGAGCGAGTGAACCACACGCTCCGAGAGCTGGTGATACTCTCCATGTAAACAATGATGATAATGTTACATGAACACTTGTGGAAATTGTGCAGAAAAAGAGTTAATCATTCACGGAAGATTTTGATTTCCTCGGGGAAATTTTAAGGAAATTTTCGAAAGAGAAATTTCCAGATAATTTTATTAATCTTTATCTTATTTATTTGAAATAAAAAGGAAAATCTTTTTTTAAATATATATTTAGAAAGCTGACAACTCATGGGCATTGCCCTATTCTAGAGGGGAAACTTTCTAGGGGGATTATAGGATTTCCATGAGGCATCTAAAAAATCTTCAAGAGAGAATTATTGAGCGAGTTCTAAAACTTCGATTTTGAGCGATTTTCTCTTTCTCTAAATGTTTGTTTTCGAGGGACAATTGAGGGACAAACTTTGTGCCAATTGAGAGAAAGAGACAGACAGAGACAGAGACAGAGTGATTAATTATTCTCATATATATATTGAGTGACAAATTTGGTGTGCCAATTGAGGGACAAACTTTATGTGCCAATTGAGGGACAAACTTTGTGTGCCAATTGAGGGACAAACTTTGTGTGCCAATTGAGGGACAAACTTTGTGTGCCATTTGAGGGACAAACTTTGTGTGCCAATTGAGCAACAAACTTTGTGTGCCACTTGAGAGACAAACTTTGTGTGCCATTTGAGGGACAAACTTTGTGTGCCAATTGAGGGACAAACTTTGTGTGCCATTTGAGGGACAAACTTTGTGTGCCATTTGAGGGACAAACTTTGTGTGCCATTGAGGGACAAACTTTGTGTGCCATTTGAGGGACAAACTTTGTGTGCCAATTGAGGACAAACTTTGTGTGCCAATTGAGAGACAAACTTTGTGTGCCAATTGAGGGACAAACTTTGTGTGCCAATTGAGAGACAAACTTTGTGTGCCAATTGAGAGACAAACTTTGTGTGCCAATTGAGGGACAAACTTTGTGTGCCATTTGAGGGACAAACTTTGTGTGCCAATTGAGAGACAAACTTTGTGTGCCAATTGAGGGACAAACTTTGTGTGCCAATTGAGAGACAAACTTTGTGTGCCAATTGAGGGACAAACTTTGTGTGCCAATTGAGGGACAAACTTTGTGTGCCAATTGAGAGACAAACTTTGTGTGCCAATTGAGGGACAAACTTTGTATGCCAATTGAGGGACAAACTTTGTGTGCCATTTGAGGGACAAACTTTATGTACCAATTGAGCAACAAACTTTGTGTGCCAATTGCCAATATGGAAAAGAAAATCTACTACAGTAAAA
>SEYY01019408.1:205000-215000 GCA_009176605.1 Armadillidium nasatum
ATTGTAGTCTTGCATTAAATTGACTGTATTGTTTACAATCCTAAAAAGTTTGAAAATTCCCTGTCCTTTCAAGAAATCCAGGTCCATTTCAAACATTTAGATAGTTTTGTAAGAAATGAGTTGAAATGTTGAACCTTTTGAAGAAGTTGAATGTTAGTTGTGTAGTAAAGTAACATACTTCTTTGTCCAAAAAAAATGAGCTTCGTCCAAAGCGCTTTTGCCATTAACTATTTTATCGTCTTGTATGTTTTCTTCCTTAAGCTCAATGAGTTTGTTTAGCTCATCATCATCATCATCATCATCATCATCATCATCATCATCATCATCATGCTTTTCTCAAAAGACAATAGTTTTGCATCCATGTTTATTTTGATTTGTATGTCTAAAGTTTTATATAAAAAAAAGCGAAAGTAAGTTGCTTTGGGTTCAAATATCACAAATGATTTATAAATTTAGACAATGCCCCTTTTAAATGTCTCCATCAATTATTTTATAATTAATTAAGGTTTTAAACAAATGTAAATCTTGGTTGGAGCCAATGTAGCTTTAGGAGCATTAAACCAAACTTTGACATAAACATTAATTATGAATAAAAAATACTTCTGATGACATCTATTTCGGAGTCACTTAAAGAAAATTGATCCCTGAAAACGAAAATTTTAAGGGAGTAAATGGCTTTTGAAATCCACCTTTCGTGATGCGTGGCACCTGGCGCTCTGAAAGAAATGTTTTCTGGAGCAACACGACCTAAAAATATCAAACACAACTGTAAAAATTCTTTATAATCTTCTCTGAGTCTGATGTTGTTATGCTTTTTTGCAATTGTCCTCAGAGAAAACTGCAAATCTCTTCGAGATCATTTGCATTTATTTTAAATTTGACCTCTTTATCATCAAGACCAATGTTATATATATATATATATATATATATATATATATATATATATATATATATATATATATATATATATATATATATATATATATATATATATATATATATATATATATATATATATATATATATATATATATATATATATATATATAT
The DNA here is from genome assembly GCA_009176605.1 of Armadillidium nasatum. Taxonomy (NCBI): domain Eukaryota; kingdom Metazoa; phylum Arthropoda; class Malacostraca; order Isopoda; family Armadillidiidae; genus Armadillidium; species Armadillidium nasatum. The sequence continues at coordinate 206,051 of SEYY01019408.1, forward strand.
ATTATATATATATATATATATATATATATATATATATATATATATATATATATATATATATATATATATATATATATATATATATATATATATATATATATATATATATATATATATATATATATATATATATATATATATATATATATATATATATATATATATATATATATATATATATATATATATATATATATATATATATATATATATATATATATATATATATATATATATATATATATATATATATATATATATATATATATATATATATATATATATATATATATATATATATATATATATATATATATATATATATATATATATATATATATATATATATATATATATATATATATATATATATATATATATATATATATATAAGATACCACCCTGTCTGAAATCTTTTAAAAATATCAGGCTGAGGGCCAGTATTTGAACTCATTTTGCAATTAAAAACTGCCTTCAGTATTACTTCTGAAATGTGGTGTCGACATGCCATATATAAAAGATCTTTTTCAAATAATTGTTCCAATAAAACAGATTCCTCTAAACAACCAATATAGAGAGCAGTAGTGTCAAAATATATTGTTTCTGTTTTTCCTATGTACTGCCCCTCGTTTTTCCACTTCAGAAAAAACAGCTTTTGCCTGAGAATGTTCCTTATTATATTTAATATGAAGAACTTCTTTGAACTACTTTTCATCACTCACTACTACTTATCAAAATTGCCAACCTATCTACATTTTCTTTATTCAATTTATCTGGGAACAATTTCCTATCCCAGTGTAGGACAACACCTGGAAAATCTGAATTTTCAAACTTATTTCTAATAATCTGTACTTTTTCCCCTCGCAATTTCTGTCTGCGGACTAGTACAGTACACCTACTGATTGCTAACTTCTGTGGATGTTGCCCTAATGCTTCGCCAGTAGCCAAAACAATCCTAACCGCGTCTCTATCAGAAATATTATATCTATCTAACAATACTGACAACTTCTCTGTGATAATTTCTTTACTTCCTCAACAGTAGATTCTTTTCTTCGGTTGTGATGTCGATTCCATTGTCCTGAAGGTCCTCATGATCCTTCTCTTTCATGACCTGATTTCTGTATGATTCTTCTTTTTCTGAAGCACTGATTTTGTTTAAAAATTACATTTCTACATCTTCATCATCTAGAAAAAGACGGAAAGAAACGATTAGAAACACAAAAGAAAAACAACAAACATATTATATCTAAGTACAAGGGTACCAAAATGCTAGGTAGGTACAACAAAATTGATCAAGATAGAAATTAACCACCACATTTAAAGTACAATCTAGGCTTACTTACAGGTTTCAGTTGTGATTTTTCAGGTTTGACCTTCTCAGCTGTTTTTCTCTGTGCTCGTAGGAATTTTATATCAACTCCTCTGACATTGCGCCCTTTTGTATCTGAAGGAGCAAAAACTGTCTGTCTTCTTCATTTGTGTTCTTCATCAACAGGTCATCAAGATGTTCTGGTCATCAAGGTCATCATTTAAAAGCTTCCACTTTCTTACTTTGAGCTTGACTTACGTTTCTGGTTGATTTTTTTTCAGTTTTCTCCACTCTTCGTGAAGTTTTTTAAGATTCGCAATACAATCTTTCAAATGTTTGGTTCTTATCTTTGCTTTATCCCAAAAAATTACAAGTTCCTGGATTGTGAGCCTTGCAGCATCTCTTGTTTCAAGTTTAACTTGACGTTTATTGTAAAAACAAACTGCGTAAAACTTGACCATTAGATGGCAACTTACTGAAAGTAGTTGATGGGACGTTTATGAAATCAGAAAAATCTTGTCCTTCTGCCTCGAACTTACACCACTTGTAGCTGTAGAGGGCGAAGTCGAAAGTTCTGAATCCATTATTATTTACAGCTCTGGAAAACAAGAAATAGAATCTTTGAAAAATATACAAATTATACATTTAAAAAACTTAAATTGAAACATTTTGATGTATTTAAATGCAAAGAATTCAATGAAAACAAAAGCATTGTTAAAAAGACATTTTATCACTCTTATAGCGAATTTTTACATTTTTTATATAAAAAGAGTCGATTTTCAGGGTCTAGTCCTTGAAAAAGGGAAATATCTTCCGATCTGTAAGTTTGTCAAACAAGTTATGGGAGTGAAAATTGAAGCCAGGAATATTCCATACAATACTATTAAAAATAACGTTCCTAAGATAAACCGTTTTAATTTTATAGCGAAAACCCCCCTCAATTTTTTAAAAAAAAGCTATTTTTAAATATTTCAGGGCTGATGAGGCAGATTTTACAGTTATCTGATCAACCTGAAACTTTAACAATCTCATTGGTATAACAACTGGCAACTTTTTAGGAGTTCCCGTAAAAAAAATTTCGGGGATCGATTTCTTGCCACCATATATATATATATATATATATATATATATATATATATATATATATATATATATATATATATATATATATATATATATATATATATATATATATATATATATATATATATATATATATATATATCATACAAACAAGTTGGTTTGGAGAACTGCCTAATTATCCAATGAAAATTTACATAAATATTGCTCAGTCATTGAAGAGGAAAATATATTTGGCAAGAAAATTATATGAACCTAACCTAACCCTACCTAACCTAACCTAACCTAACCTAACCTTACCTACCGTAACAAAACTGAAAAAAATAACAAACCAAACCTTAATTAACACCACCATATAATACTCAACCTTTTAACGCCAATGCGAACCTTTTTTATGAGGTTACCCCCTACCCTCACACATCTATATCTACATTTGAATATATATATTATATATATATATATATATATATATATATATATATATATATATATATATATATATATATATATATATATATATATATATATATATATATATATATATATATATATGACCCACCACCAACTTTTCAGTGACCCACGTGAAGAGGAGGAAACTCAGTAAATCGATATTTTTTTGAAAAAATAAAAATGAAAATATTTCTCAGAAATTATGCAACACTGCCAAACGTATGACGACGATGTTTCCAACTCTTCCGTCCGTTCCTCGGATAGTCTCAAAATGTTTTGTTCAATTGCAGCGATAAACTGTTATAAAAACCAATTAATATTAAATAATAACGAAACATTTCTGAAATAGTTTATACACCTATGTATGTTATCTGATTGTTTTTCTCTTTGCAGTTTATCAGTTGTCAATGTTTAGTGTTAATGTCTACTTGTTTCTTTGTGATCATTCTAATTTAGTTTGTGATAATTTTTGTGTATGTGTAAATTATAAATATCTTAGTAAGTATATGTGTTGCCCATTTAGGTTTTTGAAATTTTTAGATGTGCTAAAAGTGACCAGGCAACTATTAAAGGTTCGCCATCGCTGATCTAGGGTCTAGAATCTAGAGTCTAGAGTCTAGACTCTAGAGTCTAGATTTTAGAATCGAGAATCTAGAATCTAGATTTTAGAATCGAGAATCTAGAATCTAGATTTTAGAATCGAGAATCTAGAGTCTAGAATTTAGAATCTAGAGTCTAGATTTTCTCTTTTGACCTCGATTTGAAAAGTGTTTCCTGACTGGTTTGTTTTGCAGTTTAAAAAAAGAAACCGTAATTTTTTGCTGACGTTGTGCAGTTTACAAATTTGGTAGTCCTCTGCATTGCATAGGTACTGAATATATTAATATTTAATGATTAAAAATATAGCCATCACCTCACAAACACACACACACACACACACACACACACACACACATATATATATTTATATATATGCCGAAGAAGGGGGACCCCTCTCAACCCTCTAACTAATGTTCGTCCCATTTCCTTAACCTCCGTTCTTTCTAAAGTTTTCGAATCTATCCTTAACAGGAAGATTTGGAAACATCTCAATTCTTCTAATCTTATCTCTGATCGCCAGTATGGCTTTCGTAAGAAACGTTCTACTTGTGATCTTCTTTCCCTTCTCTCTGACTCTTGGTCCTCCGCTCTTCGGCATTTCGGTGAATCTTTTGCTGTTGCGCTAGACATTTCGAAAGCTTTCGAAAGAGTCTGGCACAAAGCTTTGATTTCCAAACTTCCCTCTTTCGGAATCTATCCTTCTCTCTGTGACCTTCTCTCTGATTTCCTTTCCGGTCGTTCTATAGTAGCAGTTGTAGACGGCCACCGTTCTTCCTTTAAATCTATTAATAGTGGTGTTCCTCAAGGATCTGTCCTATCCCCAACACTTTTTCTACTTTTCATTAATGACCTTCTCTCTGTTACTTCATCTCCTATCCACTCCTATGCTGATGACTCCACCCTTCATTACTCTTTTCAATTTGAAAGGCGCCCCTCTCAACAACAGTTACTAGATGCAAGGAGGGTTGCCTTGGAGCAGCTGACCTCTGATCTATCTCTTATTTCTAATTGGGGCAGAGAGAACATGGTTGTTTTCAATGCCACCAAAACTCAATTCCTCCATCTCACTACTCGACACAATCTTCCACACAACTATGATATCTTCTTCGAAAACACTCAACTCAGACCTTCATCTGTTCTTAATATTTTCGGTGTTTCCTTTTCTCGTGATCTTTCTTGGAAAGATCACATTACCTCTCTTTCTAAACAAGCTTCTAAGAGGTTAGGTGTTCTGAGGCGCCTTCAGTATTTCTTCACTCCACCCCAGTTGCTTGCTCTGTATAGGGGTGTTGTTCGCCCCTGTATGGAGTATGCTTCGCACATCTGGGGTGGTTCCACACATACAGCTCTCTTTCTGCCCGTCGAATTGTTGCGTCACTCTCTCTATACTATCGCTATTACAATGGACACTGCTCTTCTGAACTCTTTCGTCGTATACCTCCTCCACTGAGAAGGGTTCGTGCGATTCGACTTTCTACACAGTCTCATCCTTTCTCTGTCCAACTCTCTGACCCCAGACTTAACCGCTATGCTCTGTCCTACATGTACTCTACCGGTAAAGTCTGGAACACACTCCCTTCTTCTATTTTTCCAACTTCCTATGACTTACACACCTTCAAACGTCGTGTTTCAGGTCACGTCGGCCTTTAATTTGACCATTCTTCCGTTTTTTCCCCTAACTCTGGTGGAATTGTAGTAGGCCTCTGGCCTTTGCCCACCAGAGGTGATAAAAAAAAAATAAAATATATATATATATATATATATATATATATATATATATATATATATATATATATATATATATATATATATATATATATATATATATGTATATATTGTGTGTGTTATGTGTGTATAGTGTGTGTTTGTGTGTTTGTGTGTGTGTGTGTGTGTGTGTGTGTGTGTGTGTGTGTGTATCTCATAATACCGTCTTAGATTCATAAACCTAAACAGGTGGATTTAGGAGGTAATTCTTCTCGGCTTATGATTACAAAGGATCAATTGAAACGCACACGCGCACGCACACACACACACACACACACACACACACACACATATATATATATATATATATATATATATATATATATATATATATATATATATATATATATATATATATATATATATATATATATATATATATAAAGGTTCAATTATAAATGAAAATTTGATCGCTGGCGCTCCCCTTTAGTCCCTTGGCCGTCCCGTCCCGTGGGAATATGTTCAGAGGGATCAGCGCCCCCCTCTTGCGAGCTTCGTCCCCTGGGACTTTCTCCCGAAGGGGGCGGCGCTGTAGCAGATCAATACCCGAGTCCCTTTGGGGGTATGCTCGGGGGGGTGTTTTGCCCTCAGTTTGACTTGTGATATTTGTATATATACAATGAAAGTAGTAGACTTGCCTCTCTGTTTGTCTCAGTCTGTTTACCTTATACAAGGGGGGAGGGGGGGGAAGGAGGAAAAAGAGTGAGGGAAGAAGGAGAAGGAATGGGGGGAAGAAGGAGATGAAGTGGGGGAGTGAGGGAGGGAGAGGGAGACTGCAATTGTATGTTTTTATGCATGCGAAATGTTGCTTGAGTGGACTTATCACTCATTCATTACTTTTTAAATTTCTTAAATAATAATAATAATAATAATAATAATAATAATAATAATAATAATAATAATAATAATAATAATAATAATAATAAAATAATAATAATAATAATAATAATAATAATAATAATAATATAATAATAATAATAATAAAAAAAAAATAATAATAATATATATATATATATATAATATATATATATATATATATATATATATATATATATATATATATATATATATATATATATATATATATATATATATATATATATATATATATATATATATATATATATATATATATATATATATATATATATATATATATATATATAATACTCTGGTAGAAAAAGTCTATACAGGTCACCTTAGATTCCACCAAAGTTGGAATAAATCCTCCAGGATATTCAGATTAAAGGCCGACAGGATCGAACACCTGAAAAAGGGGAAAATATAAAAAGTGTAAATGTTTCCGACTTTACCAAAGGATTACATTTACGAATGAGCATATCGGTTACGTATGGGGTAAGAAAGGTGGACAAAGAAAGGAAGAGACTATGAGGAAAGACGTATCTCATGATCTCTCCTCATTGGAGGAAGTTTGCGACTAGAGAGTTGAGAAGAGTAATCTCCTCATTTTAGGAAGTTTGCGACTAGAGAGTTGAAAGAGTAAGAGTAATATCTCTCATGGAGGAAGTTTGCGACTAGAGAGTTGAGAGAGTAATATCTCTTGCAATAGAGATAGCATAAGGAGAGTGAATGTTACCGTCTGAGTTGTGTGAGTGATGAATTTCACCTTTATAAAGAGCAAACATCTTGGGTGGCCTGAATATATATATATATATATATATAAATATATATATATATATATATATATATATATATATATATATATATATATATATATATATATATATATATATATATATATATATATATATATATATAGTTGTTTGCGGCAATGACCCATTGGCAAAAAGATTAATTTCGCCATTTCTGACCCTTTTTATTATCTGTTTGCTGTGAGTGACGTTGTCTTTTGAATTTACTCATTTTCTCTGTTCCTCCTTTCTTATTTCCCCTTCCTTATTACTTCCTCCCTTTTCCAGCTTCCCTAACCCCCTTCCTTCTTATTCCTTTCCTTATTACCTTCCCTATTCCCCCTTTCCAATTTCCCCTTTACCTTTCCCTATTTTCCCTTTCCCTATTCTTCCTTCTCAATTCCCTCTTCCCAATTCTCCTTCCCTATTCTATCTTCCTTATTCCAACTTCCCTATTCTCCCTTTCCATTCCCTTCCCTAATCCTCTTTCCCTATTCCTCCTTCCCTATTTTCCTTTCCCAATTCCCCCTTCCCTATTTCCCTTTTTCCCTTCCCTATTCCCCCTTTCTCCTTCCCTATTTCCTCTTCCCTATTTTCTCTTTCATTTCCCCTTTACCTATTCTCCCTTTCCCCTTCCCTATTTCCTCATTCCTATTCCCCCTTTCCCCTTCCCTATTTTCCCTCTTTCCCATTCCCCCTTTCCCCTTCCATATTCTTCATTCCCAATTCCTTCTTTCCCCTTCCCTATTCCCTTTTATTCTTCCCTTCCCTATTCCCCCTTTCCCTATTCCCCCTTTCCCCTTCCATATTTTCTCTTTTATTTCCCCTTTACCTATTCTCCCTTTCCCCTTCCCTATTTCCTCATTCCTATTCCCCCTTTCCCCTTCCCTATTACCTCTTCCCTATTCCCCCTTTCTCCTTCCCCTTCCCTATTCTCCCTTTCCCCTTCCATATTCTCCCTTCCCAATTCCTCCTTTCCCCTTCCTTATTCTCCCTTCCCAATTCCCCCTTTCTCTTTTCCCCCTTGCTTATTCTCCTTGCCCATTCCCCGTTCCCAATTCTCCCTTTCCCCTTCCCTATTCCCCCTCCCTTTCCTTCAAACGAATATCAAGTTATTAAATGTTTTGTTACCTTTTTAACTCATTCACAATGGTGTCCATGGTTGAGGACTCCGTTCTGGTAATCGTTTGATACTTATGTCGCACTGCAATGTTCGAGTCTTGCTGCTCCAATTCTACTCTACAGTTTTCTTTACATCTGTCACTTCTGTTTCATTTGGGCTCCATATACTTGTAGCTGCCACTACCTCATTAAGTATTCACTGAGTAATTCTCTACCCAAATTTCTTGACGTGTATATTATTAATTCTTCTATTCAGTTCATCTTTCAAATGAACTTCGCAATCTTGGATGAGAAAAATAATTTTTAACATTTTAAAATAAAATGCCGTGATAAAATGAAAAACCCTAAAATAATGACAAAAAATAAAATTGTTATATATAATTAGGAAAAATAAAACATGGAATTGCGAAAATCCAGCTAATCTTTTTCACAATCTGCTTAATATGAACATAAGTTTAGAATTGCGATGATATATTTGCCCATTGCCTCAAATTCAGAGGGTTACAGTACTTCATAATATTCTTTTAGAAATTTGAACAATTTCTAATTATCTTGAGATTATATATTTGATTATATTTAGAGAGAGAGAGAGAGAGAGAGAGAGAGAGAGAGAGAGAGAGAGAGAGAGAGAGAGAGAGAGAGAGAGAGAGAGAGATGGAGGGAGGAATTTTGTGAGTTGAGAAGAAACGTTTTTTTCTCATAGAGTTTCTGAGTGTTTTCTGCATTTCTCGTCAAAATTTTATAGTCTTTGAGTTATCATTTAAGAATTAAAATCCGTGAAAACTTTTTCGAATTTGTTTGGATTAATAAGTATGATTGATAAGACTTTCAGTGATTGGTGGATCGTTTAGGCAGTCATTAACAGGATTACGGATCGGATTTGCCAAGTTGCAATATTTTGGGTGGAACATAGCCGTTTTTTTTTTTTTTTTGTGATGAACCGGTGCCACTGTACCGGAGTTAGACTTATTTT
>SEYY01019408.1:217500-222791 GCA_009176605.1 Armadillidium nasatum
GGAGTCCATCTCATCTGAATCATCATCTGAATCATCATCATCTGAATCGTCATCTGAATCATCATCATCTGAATCGTCATCATTTTCAAAATTTAGTCCTTTAATCTTAATATCAGCTAGCTTAATTATTCCTTTTTGAATATCTATATAGTCATTAATTTTCTAAAAAGATCTTTTAATTCTTCGATATTATTACTTGTAAAGGTTTCTAAATCTAAGAGTTCTTTAATTCTATCTGTATATTCCTCATTAATTTTTGAGAGTTGATTTTGTAAAGCGTTCATTTATTATAGAGAAAAAAAGTTTATGAAAAATTAATTTGATGATAATCTCCACCAATATATTGCATTTTAAGATCGCTTTCATTTAAAAATTTAATTTCCTTATCATTCAAGAGATTAACATATCTTCTTGGAAGGAACACATGTGTTACTTCATCCTCTCCTATACGTAGAATTGCAAATATTGCGGGACCATATTTTGTATTTATTTTTCTAAGTTCAATAACTTTGTAAGTCACTTCTTTCATTAAATTAGATAATTTTGTAGTCTGAACATAATCAGTTGAATAGTTCAAAATTTTTAATAGTTCTGATTTGTTTTCCATCTATTTATTATAGAGAAAAAAAAGTTTTTTTAAAAAGTTATTATCTCTATGGGTTCATCCAATTTTCAACATCAAAGTTATCAATATCACCAAAGCCATCAAAGTCTATCAATATCACCAAAGCCATCAAAGTTATCAATATCACCAAAGCCATCAAAGTTATCAATATCACCAAAGCCATCAAAGTTATCAATATCACCAAAGCCATCAAAGTTATCGTTAATTTATTATTTTTGATATCTTATTTTCTTCAATATTGTTATGATTTTCTTTGAGAACAAGTTCGTCCTCATTTTTTTCTTTTTCGTTATGCTTAATTTTTCCCATATCACCATCATTAATTTTTTTATCATTTTTCTTCTTCTTCCTCCATTCCAAAACCATCTGTTACACTATATATATTTTTATCATCTTTATTATCACTTTCATTAAATTCAACTTCTTCACCCTCAATAGGTTCATCTCTTAACATAATATTTTTATTAACTAAGTCATATCCTATGAAAACTTGAACAACGTGCATTTTTATATTATTAGTGTCAACATTTGCTTGAATCTGAATAATATCTCCTTCATGAATACGAAGATCATTAATTCTGATTTTATTGAAAAATTCATCACCATATTTATCTAAAGGTAAAGGATACTCATTTCCATTAATTAGTAGTTTTACGGATATGTGCTGATCTATATCTTGCGAGGTTAATATGATTGTATCGATAAATCCATCATAAGGCCATACCGTTTTCTTAGATGCCGCTCCTTTCATCCCTAAAACGAAGGGAAACTTCCCAGCTTCTAGTTTCGAATTAGTTTGAAAAATGATTGTTTCATAAGCACATATTTGTAAATTATTATTCCTATTTTTATCTAACGTTGAAATCTGTTTATTAATCGTTTTTAAAGCGCTCTCAAAACCTTCTTTCATTATAACATTATTGTGAATATCAAAGAGTTGAGATTTCATTTCTTCAACGAATTTTTTAATATGATCATCTTCAGATTGTAATTCAGTTATTGATTTATTCATATTTTCTGTTCGTCTTAACGTTTCATCAACCTTACTTCTTATTTCCTTTACTAAATTATCAGTATAAATTTTTGTAGTAACATCGTTTTTCTCTTGAGGAAAAGCTACATTTGCTAGCCTTTTATCTTCAATATCAAAATTACCTTCTTCATCTAAATATTTAAATCCAATTCCAAACAATCCTGTGGTCCTGGTGGTCCTGGCGGACCTCGAAATCCTCGAAGACCTTGTACGCTTTCAGGTCCGCTTCCAAAGATGTTAACACTCATTTATTATAGAGAAAAAAAAGAATAGAATGAAATTTATATTTAATACAGTTAATGCATAAAGAACTGTTAGACATAAATGACCACAAATCACATCGCTAAATTTCTGTATTTGATATGTTGAATAGACAATATCGCATTGAACATAATTTTCAAATTCTTTTGGAGGTTCAACACCGAATGAATCGAAATAATAGCATAAATTATTACATTTCTTAAACCAACATGTCCAATGAGTTCCTGAACCTTTAATTGAATCTAAATTTAAGATCCCACATTCCTTTTTATTAGATTTTTTTGGAAGAGCATCTCTCATATAAATTCCTTTAAAGTTTGGAATTTTAAGTTCATTAACATATCTCATAAGATCATATTGACTCAATGCTTTCATCGGAATATTCATCTTTTGTATGGTTTTAAAAACAGACCCTCGCCAGTTTTTCGTTGACGAGGGGCTGGTTTTAAAAAAAGACCTTTCCCTTTTTCCATTTGAATATTATGCCTTCTAGTTTCTTCTAATTGTTTATCTATTGCTTTCTTTTCATTAACAGTCTTTGCAATGGCACTAGCTCCACCAGCAAGAGAACCGATTGCAGTTGCAGCCGCTAATAACGTTGGAAGTGTTATTAAAAATCCTCCATGTTTTGCTAAAGCTGTTACTTGTGATATACTTAATTTTAAATTAAATGGTATATTCTTTAAAAATTTATCTTTTTGAGTTTGAGTTAAGAGAAGAGATATATTACCTTTTGCTTTGGATTAATTCTAAATGATATAGAAGATTTTTTATTGCATTTTTTAACTTCTTTACCTGATTAGGTGTAAGATATACTTTCATATCCATGTACGTCATTTATTTAAAGAGAAAAAAAGTTATTATATATAAATTTTTATATATAATTTTTCATATTCCTTCCCCCGTGAATCACGGGGGGAGCGATATTTAAATTTTTATATTTTAATTTTTTAAATTTTTATGGATACCCCCCCTGAAACGGGGGTATCCAATTTTAAATTATTATATCCTATTTTACATTTATTTTTTCAAAAGGGTGCTGTTTCAGCACCCCCTTTGTATTCTATTTTAGTTTTAGTTTTTATTGATTATTAGAGGTAAATTGAGTTTTTATTCTTCCGCATTCTGACATATCCTCTAAGCATGCTACTTTTAGAAGTTTAACCTTTTGAAATTTTCAGTGTTTGTTATCTTTCTACAGTGAATACAATAATATCTCATTTATTTAAGAGAAAAAAAACTAATAAACGATATTCATTTTATTTCCATCGGATTCTAATTTTAAAATTCTTTCTGATAATACTAATGCATAAGCCTTTGTAGGTTTTGATATATTCTTTTGAAAAGCCGCTGTTATTTTAATATCTGTAACTGAATTTTTTAATTTTTCAGATTGTTTACTTACATCAAATACTAGCAATGGATACAAATTCCGGTATTCTAATAAAGTAATAGAACAATTTTTTTCTTTATAAAGTATATGATTAAAATAATCCGATAACATTTTATAAGCAGTTGTATAATGATTTTCATTAAAATCAAGTTGAAGATCCATTTCTGGATATCTTTCGCTATTTAATCGAACACAAGCGTTAGTTAAATTACAATGATCAAATATAGCCGGATTCATAACTTGATTATCATCTTTATTTTCTTGAAAAGCTAAGATTATAAATCTAGGTTTTTCTGATCCAGCTGTTACATTTAATCTCCAATCAAATTGTTTTTGTCCTTGATTTACTTCTACAGATTCACACTGTCTGTTTAAAAATTAACATTCAAAACTATTTTGTTCTGGATATCATTACTTAACTTAATCATATATTTATCTGTAAGGGTTACATGTGGAATTCTCCAAACTATTTTTGATAAAATAATTTTACCATCTGGAACTTTATAAATACCTTCACTGTCTTTTCAGGCGATTTTAATATAGCATCGTTATCATGTTCTTTTCTTCTCAAAGTTAATTGATGTTTTATTCCATAAATTACTTTGTCATAATTTTCGCAAAATCCGAATATATGATTTAAAGGAATAGCAAAGCTAAAATTTCCTAATGCGTTTTTAAATAAGTAATTATGTCTCTCCATATATCCAGAATTATCAATTTTTGGACATATTTTATCACATTTATCAGGGAACCACATAAAATTCATGCCTTCTGAATAATTGATAGGGTATGTTAAAAATCCTTTCATAGTTGACGTTTGCCCAGGATTTGAATATCCTTCAATGCTTTCATTTCCAAGTTGGTAATCAACTCTTGAAAATAAATACATAATTCCATTATTAATTAAATTTATGTATAATCCTTTTCCTGCTCCAGTTCCAGTTCCTGGTTCATCTTTCTCGAATGTTGATCCGTCTTCCTTTTTTAAAGAACCTTCGATATAAATATAACTTCTAGAAGGTAGTAAAAATTCATCCTGATTTTGAATTGATATTCTTATATCAGTAGATTTATTTAAATTAGTTCCTGTAAAAGGTTCATAATCACGATATTCGAATCTTTTAATTGAATCATCCCTTTCTAAAGATTCTTTCCAATTTAAATTATATTCCATTTATTATAGAGAAAAAAAGTTTATGTTGATTTTAAATGCAATCGAATAGTAATTGTCTCTCCTCGAAGATTCAATGGTTTAAGATTTTGATCAGTAAGCCAAATATGAATTGAATTAATAGTTGGAATTGTAACCGGCAGATATACTACTGTATTAGGTTTTTCATTCATTTTATAACCAGGAGGAACATCGGGAAAGAAACTATACAAAACTGGTTCTTGCACTCCATTAAGATATGAACCTTCTATAATATCGCAATTAACTAAAATAGAATTTACTGATAAAATATCAACAATGTTTTCGCCTTCATGTTCACCAATTCTCAATGATACCCCATTCAAATCCTAAAAGTTTATTCAATGACTGATTAGGATTAAAGTTTATTTTAAGATTAGATTTCTCTATATGAATAATACATTTCATAGTGATAGTGTTCGCTTTAATGTTAAATGCTTCTGAATGCTTATTTTTATCAAGTTGTTTTTGAATGTAATCATTAATCGTTTGAATCTCATAAGCACCTGTTGGAAATATTATTTCAAATATTTTACCATCATATTCATATACGAATTTATTATTTGATTCATCGATATTTGGTACTGAATGATACATATCTATATTCAATAAGGCTATTTCATGTGTTTTATAATTATCTAATTTTATAGATGGATAAAAATTATATTTGAAATCGGATGTATTACTAGATAAAACTATGCTCATTTATTATAGAGAAAAAAAGTGTTTAAAGATTCTATTAAATCTTTATCAAATATTCTTAATCTTAACAGTTCATCATTTATAGCTT
>SEYY01019410.1:5000-10000 GCA_009176605.1 Armadillidium nasatum
TATATATATATATATATATATATATATATATATATATATATATATATATATATATATATATATATATATATATATATATATATATATATATATATATATATATATATATATATATATATATATATATATATATATATATATATATATATATATATATATATATATATATATATATATATATATATATATATATATATATATATATATATATATATATAATATATATTATATATATAATATATATATATATATATATATATATATATATATATATATATATATATATATATATATATATATATATATATATATATATATATATATATATATATATATATATATATATATATATATATATATATATATATATAAATATATATATATACGTAATATACGTAAAATTAACGCATCACAGGAATAAACGTCAATAGGAGGATACTGGAACATTCAAAACGGTTGGTATCCATTGTTAATATATAGCACATGGTTATTCATATTGGTTATAATGTACTCTTCCAATGTGGAAACCCCCGTGTTTCTCGAACAAAATGACAAAAGTAGGGTGAGTTGCAAACCTGCACGGTGAATGTGCAGGTGTTCCTGGCCGTAAGTACCTTGTGTAGCCTCTCTTTGTACGTCGCACAGTTAAGCACCGTTGATGCATGCTGAAGATGAGGTCCTGGATGGTTTCCTGAGGCAATTCCTCCCATAGGCGTAAAATCGTTTGTCGCAGATCGTTAAGGCTGTGTTGTTGGTTTTGTGACTATCACAGCCGCCTTTTCAATGTGTCCCAAAGATGCTCGATGGGATTTAGATTGGGACTGTGTGCGAATTAGTCAAATGTTTGAATCCTTATCATGTTGAGGTAATCACCAACACATCTGGCTTCCTGAGGCCTGGAGCTATCCTGTAAGAAAACAAAGAATTCACCGATGTAGTTGCCAAATGGTACGGCATACGGCTCGAGTATGTCCGTTATAAATCATTGCTCGATTAGGCACACTGCATCGAAGACGCGTAACTCAGTGCGGGCATGGAAAGATATACTACCTCAAATCATAATGGACCCACCACAGAAGGGGAGTATCTCTTGCATTGTGCATGTCGCATAGCGCTCATGTCACCTCCGATAAACCCTATCAACAGTTTTCTGCGGGGTAAAGATCTCAAATATTTTCTTTTCGCTCTCAAAGTTCAAGCAAACAGCTTGTGGATGCTAAGCCATGCTTGGCACTACAATTTGAATATGATGGTGGATTAGGGTAAGGAATATGAAAGTCACCCCTCAATGTGCGCATAATTCTCTTTTTCTTTGGCAGTATTTTCTAAAGTAGATTAAGTTTTTGAATTTGGAGCATATACGTTGCCGAGAAATGTACTGATGCACTGTATAATTGATAAAACAAATATTGACCTTCATAGTTGGGTAAGAGGTGTTAAAACTTAAAAGAAGGCGCTGGTTCTAAGTACCAGGTCATCTTTAGAAGAAGGAATCTGTATACATCACTCACTGGGTTCCACCAGTTTTGTAATGTCCTGATTGGTTTCATTCATTGCTACTCTTGCAAAAATAGTGCCCCTAGAAGTTTTTCGGATATAGTCAAGGGTGGAGATACTTGGAGCATATACTAAAGTTTCCAAACCAGTGAGCACGGAAATGTTCTTTCTTGTTGCCATTGTAATTAGAATGGATCCATTTCTTATTTTGGTTTTCGGAATGGGCCCTGGTGTGGAGGACAGATTAAAACGCTTCACACAGTTTGATGGCGCTTTATTTTATCAATGGTGTAGATGTCGAACCTGGGAAAAGAGTGGAAAATCTACGTCCAGCGAGGTGTCCAGTGGACCATGTGTATAAGTGGATGAAGGGACTTTATAAAAATGAAGTGACATCCAAGGAACATTATTTGTCATTCCATTAGACTGAGAATTCTCATACGGTAGTAGTAGGGTGTGATTGATGCCTCTTCCTAGCCCCAAGAATTCCACGCTCGATCCTTACCCTTGCACCACATGCAACGAATGTTTCTAACGAATTATGAACCCAAATGAAAAACAGTTTCCTTTGTGGGTAGCCATGTTCGAGTCCCAACAATGGGATTGCTGGTCAAAGACCAAAATAATCAATATATAACTTGTATCCACATCCACGAGGAGCATTAAACGGAGAGTTCATCAGGAACACACCTCATTAAAAATGATGGGAAAAGGTGAGGCTTCTAAAAAGAGAATGTGTAAATACGAACTAAAGTTCGTAAAAATGAAAAAAGGGAAGGACTTAAAATATTTGGTAAATAACAGTGAAAATAACATTAATAATAATAATAATAATAATAATAATAATAATAATAATAATAATAATAATAATAATAATAATAATAATAATAATAATAATAATAATAATAATAATAATAATTTTAATAATAATAATAATAATAAAATAATAATAATGATAAAAGTAATAATAATTTTAATTTTAATTCCAATATTTTATACAGAGGCACAATTACAGATAATACAGTTTTTCAGTAGGTCCTGTTCTACTAGACACAATATTAATACTTAGTTAGTTGTACAGTACTCTGAAAAAGGGCTGCTAAGGGGACACACATTGGTTTCCATTGAACCCCAGTGTTTAGTTGATAAATAGTTCATCAATACATATTAATAACCATTAATATACAAATATGATACATAAAATGTAATTAGCAATAATAGATATAGTAATAGCAAATAATGATAATAGTAATAATAAAAGCTAGCAACAATAATGCCAACAATAATATCAATTAATAGTAATAGTGATAGTAGCTAATAATGGTAACAATAATGATATTAACGACAACAAAAATAAAATCAATGAAAATGATATCAATAATAATACTATTACTACTACTAATAATAATGAAAATAATAATAATAATAATAATAATAACAATAATAATAAAAATAACAATATAACAATAATAATAATAATTATAATAGATACCATCTCCAGCATTAATACTAGAAAACAGTACAGCATTATAGGAATTATATGAATTATAGGAATATCTACCACATATATATATAATAATAATAATGACTATAATAATAATAAAAGCAATAATAATATAATAATAATAAAAATAATAATAGGAAATATTACCAATATATAATATTAATAATAATAATAATAATATAATATAAAATAATAATAATAATAATAATAATAATAATATATAATAATAATAATAATAATAATAATAATAATAATAATAATAATAATAATAATAATAATAATAATATATAATAATAATAATAATAATAATAATAAGATATATATATATATATATATTATATATATATATATATATATATATATATATATATATATATATATATATATATATATATATATATATATATATATATATATATATATATATATATATATATATATTATCAGATTTGTGGTTCTTTTCCTCTGTTCGGGTTCAGTATTTTATTTTCTCCTCTTTTGAAGTCAAGCGTCTCATCATCTAAGATCGCTTGGATTATAAGCATTCAAGGTCTTATCTGGAATTTTACAACATTTTTGGTGGGTCCTCTGAGCGCGGAATTTGGATGGAGGAAATTGGCAATCGTTGGAGGAATTTTAAATTTCTTCTCTATCTTTTTGTCAGTATTTGTCACAAACCCAGATTTCCTCTTCTTCTCCTATGCAGTTCTGGGCGGTAAGAACTTTTTTATTATTATTATTATTATTATTATTATTATTATTATTATTATTATTATTATTATTATTATTATTATTATTATTATTATTATTATTATTATTATTATTATTATTATTATTATTATTATTATTATTATTATTATTATTATTATTATTATTATTTATTATTATTATTATTATTATTATTATTATTTATTATTATTATTATTATTATTATTATTATTATTATTATTATTATTATTATTATTATTATTATTATTATTATTATTATTATTATTATTATTATTATTAAATACGAATATTTCTCTTGATATAAAGAAAATATTAAAACGTGTGTACATTTGTTGAAGACTATTTCATTTTCATGGATAAACCAAATCAAATTTAATTAATAAAAACTTACCAATCAAATTGAATCTTTAAACAAGGAAATTTCATCAATCGATTAATTTTCAATTATCGGTTTCATGATCTCTGCAACTTTATTTTCAATCTTCATATACTTTATATATATATATATATATATATATATATATATATATATATATATATATATATATATATATATATATATATATATATATATATATATATATATATATATATATATATATATATATATATATATATATATATATTATATATATATATATATATATATATATATATATATATATATATATATATATATATATATATATATATATATATATATATATATATATATATATATATTATATATATATATATATATATATATATTATATATATATATATATAATATATATATATATATATATATATATATATATATATATATATATATATATATATATATATATATATATATATATATATATATATATATATATATATATATATATATATATATATATATATATATATATATATATATATATATATATATATATATATATATATATATATATATATATATATATATATATATATATATATATATATATATATATATATATATATATATATATATATATATATATATATATATATATATATATATATATATATATATATATATATATATATATATATATATATATATATATATATATATATATATATATATATATATATATATATATATATATATATATATATATATATATATATATATATATATATATATATATATATATATAATATATATATATATATATATAATATATATTATATATATATAATATATATATATATATATATATATATATATTATATATATATATATATATATATATATAAT
>SEYY01019410.1:12500-15000 GCA_009176605.1 Armadillidium nasatum
AATAATAATAATAATAATAATAATATTAATAATAATAATTGCAGTAATAATTGAAATAGTATGACAATATAATAATTACAATCGTAATAGTATAAAAAATATTAATAGAAGTATGGATATATTCGTGAAAATAGGAGTAATAGCAAAAATGACACAGATAATAATAAGTGTGGTGAGTCTGACTAATGGCTACCTTCTTTAGTATTTTGATATCAAGTGATATTTGATATGATTACGAAATGTGAGACGTGTTGATGATTCTTGCATGTATTTTGGAAGTTCATTCCTTTGGAAGATTATTCTATTGTTCATGACTTTGTAAGATATTAATCTACGAGGTTTAGTTAGAGTGTACTTTGCTTTACCTAGTGTACGTAAGTTGGTGTTGCGCAGAATTGATCTTCTAACTTTTTGGTTATTCATAATTAAATTTGTTAGGAGTTCGTTTAATATTCTAATTAGGACTTTGAAAATGTGAGTTGTCATTGTGAGTGTACGCATATCTGGCAGTTTGAGTGTAGATAATTTTTTGTAGAACAGGCTTGCATGTTCATAGTAATTGTGAGATCCATAAAATGTACGAGTTATATTTTTATGCAGTGTTTTTAAGGGCTATAGCAGGTATACACTTGCACATCCCATACTAATAAATTAGACAGTGCGTGTAGGTAAACAAAGTTATAATATAGTTTTTTTTAGTATATATTTTGGAATATGTTTTTTTATCATTAGGAAAACATAGGTAGCATATGCAAGTTTGCTGCTAAGATAATTGTTGTATTTTTTGAAGGAGAGTTTCTCATTAAAAATAACTCCTAATAGTTTTGCAGATGTGGCTAGATTTATGACTGTGTCTCTTGCCATAATATTTCGCTTGATAGATTTTGTTAACTTTTGTGATTGTTAAGTATTATGTTTTCTGGAGATTCAGAGAAACCCTGTTAGCCTCTACCCATGTTATAACATTTTCTAATATCTTATTTACTTTTATGTTTAGGATATCTAAATCACGGTGGGATATTAAAATAGCGGTACCATGAGCAGGTTGAGAGTGCAGAGAGTTATGTCAGTTTTGGAAGTTGTTTATATATATGTTAAAGAATAGTGGACCCAAAATAGATCATTGAAGTACCCCTTTGAGAAATTGTGGCGAGTAAAGATGATGCATCTCCTGATTTCACATAATGTGTTCTACCAGATAAATATATATATATGGATAATAATAAAATTATTTTTCATTATCCTCCTTAAACAGGTTAAGAAATTTTTCGAAACGCCAACCTTGTCTAATTTCTGTAGGAGTAGGTTGTGGGATACAACATCGAATGCTTTCGGAAAATCTAATAGCATTAATGTGCATGATTGTTTGTCATTTAATACCCTGTATATATTCTCAGTAAGGAGAATTAGTGCGCCTTCTGTTTTGCGATTTTTTATAAATCTAAACAGAATCGGTGAAAGGAACTCATTCTGGTAAAAGTAGTTTGTAAGTTGTGAATGCATCAAATTCTCGAATATTTTACCAATTGTATGTAGGATAGAGATGGGACTGAAGCTTATGTGCCTTTAGTTTTAGGAACAGTTGGTAACTCTTTCTATTATCAGTTCTTCTAGAAAGTGGCCTGTTCATGTGAAGTAATGTATAGGATAGCTAATATTGGTAAGATTTCATTTGTGTAGTATTTGTAGATCCAGTTTAGTATACTAAGAATGTTGGAACTTTTATTTATCAAACAATTTATTGCACACTTGACATAGGAACCTGATATGCTTTTAAAAGGAAATTTTTGAACTTTATGCATTTCTAGGTAGTCAGTAAAAGAAACATTTGCTTGGGGAATTTCTGCTGCCACTCTAGCTCCTATGGTTTTAAAATAGGAATTCAATTCTTTTATAGGAACTGTTTTCAATTCATTTGTTATTTTTGTGATGATTTAAGATGTTATTTATCAATTCATATTGATTGAGCATCGTTTTGTGTTTATTTAAATTGGTTTAAAAAAATCTTGCTTTAGATTTTCTGATTAGCTTTCTTAGTAATGAAGGATATGCGGTAAAAGTTTGCATTAGTATGATTCCTCTCTTAGCACATTTAAGCAGTTTGTGCTTTTACTTAATTGAATTTAGCAATGATATGGTTAACTATTTGTTCATAATTCTTATTTCTGTAGTAGTTTTGTGTTTTATTGGGAAGTGTTTGTCGTAAACACTATAGATTGTATGACTGAATTTTACGAAATACACATCTATTAAAACATTTTCACTGTGTACAAATGAAAAATCTGTTGTCTTTATCTGGTTTAGAAATCTATGTTTACAGTCATCTGATTTAAATCTAAAAGGAATTTTTCCTGACTTATTGATGTAGATGTTGATTCAAATATTAGTACACAGGGGTGGTGGTCAGTAATTTTCAAAAAAAAAAAAAAAATTAGTCATTAGTCATTAATTTGTCAATTTTGTGAAATCTAGTTTATTTGACCATATATGGTCGAGTTTT
>SEYY01019411.1:0-7500 GCA_009176605.1 Armadillidium nasatum
CCATCGACATCTACTCCTGTATTTACTGTCATCACTGAAGCCCAAAGTCCTCCAGTAGTCGATATCTCACGTTTTTCGAGCTTCAATTCTCTAATAAGAGTTTGTTCCCTATTGTTTAAATTTTCTGCTGCAAATAGAGATCCTCTCGTTTGTGACAGAAAAGCTAGTCTGTATTGTTTGAAAACCATGCAAAGGGAAGCTTTCTCTAGGGAACTTGAGTTCTTGGAGGGAGTTCGTAAGAAGCAGTCGAATGCCCTTCGAGCACCAGATTTGGTTAATAATCTGAATCTGTTTTTAGACAACGATGGACTTATCAGAAGTAAGGGTCGTCTTTCGAGATCGAATTATTACGAATATGACGTAATAAATCCCATCCTAATGGGTAAAAAGCATCACCTTACCCATCTGTTGATTCGACAGTCACATTTCGATTGCAAACATCTAGGAATCCAGGCCACCCTAACCAACCTTAGGTTGAAAGGGTTCTGGATTACCTCTGCTCGTACTACAATAAAGAGAGTGTTATCGGAATGCATCGTGTGCAAAAAATTTAACAATTTTGCTTTCCAATACCCGCGCTTCACTAATTTTTCAAAGGCACAAGTGGACCTTTTCCGTCCCTTCCGCCATGTCGGAATCGATTTCACCAAGCATTGGTGGGTGAAGGTGAAGGGTTCGTCGTCTGCACAGAAGATGTTCATTTTGATATATACCTGCATGCACGTTCGAGCAATATATCTTGACCTAGTGCCAGACATGTCGACTAAGTCTTTCGTTCTTTCGTTTCAAAGGTTTGTAGTCAAATTTGGAGTCCCCGACGTACTCTACAGCGATAACGCAAGAAGTTTCATCCAGGGAGTCGATGCTATAGAATCTTTCGTAGTATCAGAAGTCGGAAACGAGTTTCTGAGAAAAAACAAAATTGTGCACAAGCGCATTCCCCTCTATAGTCCCTGGGTCGGAAGCCTTTGGGAAAGAATGATCAGAGTCGTGAAAGACTGCCTAATGAAGACGATAGGACGATCATCACTCGAGTATTTCGATTTTGTAACAACTCTTTCGGAGATAGCTGATGCTATTAACTCTAGACCTCTTACATATACATCGAGTGATGATGAATTGATGCCAATTACCCCGAATTGTTTCTTGAAGCCCAGTTCCAAGACTAGCATGGCACTACCCGGAACAGGATCAAATAATCCCTTCTGGAGTACCACTTCTTCGGCCAGGAACGCGCTTCTACAATCTCTCAGAAAATCATCGGAACGATTCGAGGACTTTCGCACACGTTGGTATCACGAATATTTCCTCAGTCTTCGAGAGTCTAGTCGTGATATGTATCAGACAAAATGGGACAATTTAATCAAAATCGATGACGTTGTTTTGATTAAAAGTCCTGTAAAAGAACGACCTTTCTGGCAAATGGGTATTGTTGAACAACTCATTCATGGAGATGACGGTAAAGTCCGAACAGTATCGGTAAGAACGCCAGGAGGACAGTCGAACTTGTATCCGATTAAAATCCTTTACCCGCTGGAATTGTCTATAACTCACAGCGGTAAGGGGAAAGATTTGGATACTACTCCTGTTGCATCAACATCCGTCCAGCCTCAATCAAATCAAACAGTTCCAGTTTCAGGCCCTCCTAGTCCTAAGCCTCGTCGTACAATCCGCAAAGCTGCAGCAAGAGCGAGAACAAAATTTGCTCAAACATCTTCGTCGGAACAGGAATCGGAATCGGATTAGGATTATCTTATAATGGGAGGGATAGTTGTACAAAGGGTGGGGAATATGATTTTCAGATAAAGTTGACCTTTTAAGGAATGCGTTATAGACGTGTTCCACTTGTCGAGCGTTTGAGAATCAATATATGCCTCCCTAGTACTTCTGGGGAGTCATCCCCCCCCGGGAGGATATTAGAATTATTCTTAACGTAAAGTAAGTTTAAAATATTCATAATTCTCTAATTCGTTTTGGAAATGTGTAAATTTGTTCAGAGTCATTTCAAAATCACTTAAAGTTTAATTTTTGCCCAAAATTGCTTTGAGAAAGAGATGCATGGAATGGAGACTTTAAAAAAAGAAAACTTGTACGTCATATTGAACATAACTCGTGATCGCGGAGTGATATTTGAATTAGCGTATCAAACTGTGCGAAATAGTTTTTTTTTCTCTCTGGATTTTCATCGCATTAAGACGTTCTAATTTTGCTCTGTGATAGTGAAAGTGACTATTTTAAATCGTATCTCTAATTGTGGAAAATCTTAAATTTAGTTTTGAATACTTCGTTAATTTGACTTTTTTTGTTAATCGATTTCACTTCGTTAATCATTTTGAACATTTGAACCTAAAATTCGACCTTTTGATAAAACTTAAAGATAAGCGTTAGTTTTGTAATTTGCGAGAGGTGAAATTTTATCTTAGTATATCGTCCGGACGAGTATTGGGATATTGATAAACCTATTGCTATTCATGATTGATGGCTGTCTTAATACCACTAACTACCTAACTCAGAAGCTTTGAGGAGAAGAAATACATTTCGTCTCATTTACTGAAGAAGCAAGACTTTTTCAAAAAGTAACCACAGGTTGGCCAAACATCTAAAATAAGGTTTGTTTCTAATTTACGTATTTCTTTTTTCGAAGCTTTTGGGCAGATTTGCTTCTGAGTATTTGTTTAATTATCACATTACAATTTTATGTGATCCGCAAATTTTTTATCGTAAAATTGCTATATTGGAAAGTGCTAGCTATTTCTCCTACGCCTTAAATCTTATAACATCTTACGCATTTCCAATAATATATATATATATATATATATATATATATATATATATATATATATATATATATATATATATATATATATATATATATATATATATATATATATATATATATATATATATATATATATATATATATATATATATATATATATATATATATATATATATATATATATATATATATATATATATATATATATATATATATATATAATATATATATATATATATATATATATATATATATATATATATATATATATATATATATATATATAATATATATATAATATATATATATACTTTATTAAAAAGATAGACTTTTAAGTTGACAGATTTAG
This sequence comes from Armadillidium nasatum, assembly GCA_009176605.1. NCBI lineage: Eukaryota > Metazoa > Arthropoda > Malacostraca > Isopoda > Armadillidiidae > Armadillidium > Armadillidium nasatum. The sequence goes on from SEYY01019411.1 coordinate 3,129, forward strand.
GAAATTATAGCTCACGTTACGGCTTATTAACCTCAAGCCCTCTTCAGAACTGACTGGAAAATATAAAAAGTTGAAAGAGGAAATGCGACACCACGAGTTGTACGATAACAAAAACAAAAATAAACAACAACAATAATAATAATAATAATAATAATAATAATAATAATAATAATAATAATAATAATAATAAAAATAAATATAAAAATAATAACAATAATAACAGTAGTAATAACAATTATAATAACAATAATAATTAAACCATAACAACAATAATAAAAACAAAAATAAAAATAATTTTTTACCTAAATGTTTTTCCACGAAATGTAATAACAATAATAATAGTAATAATAACAACAGTAATACAAAATAAAAAAAAAAAAAATTTAATGAATTACAGAAAATGACTTGTGAATGGTTCTTCTAATTTGATTGATGGTGTTTAATTCTAGAGAAAAGAAACCCTCGGAAGTATTAAAATTTTTAGTGGTGGAGATGAAGAAGGATTCTATGAGTTGGTTGAGTAGTTTATTGTTAGAGGAGAAGATCATTTTTGAGTCATCACAATTGATTTTGTGTCCAGTTTCTATGGTATGTTTGAAAATGGAATTGCAGTAATTGCCTTTCTTTATATCATTAAGGTGTTGGGAAATGCGAAAATTTAGTCTTTATTGTTTCACCAATTTAGGAGTCACAAGAAGCGCAAGGAATACTGTAGACACCTCCCGGTGAGTTGATTATCGAATTGTTATTTTTAACAAGAAAACTATTTAAAGTTGTGGGAAAATGAAAAATAATTTGCATGTTGAAGGTGGATTTGAGTAGAAATCTCAGTGAAAGAAGACCCTCTGAATAGGGTATTAAAATAAAATACCATTTTCTGTTGAAAATTTTTTGCAGGAGAAAGGTCATATATTTTCTTTTTAGTGTTTTGAAAAATGCGATTGATTGTACTGTAGTCATATCCTCGGGATATAAAAATATGAAAGATAAAATCTATTTCATTATCAAGGTAGGGAGGATCTGAAAATTTGAAGGCACCGAGAAACATATTGCTAATGGCGTTGTGTTTGATGTAATTTGGATGGTTTGAGAAAGCATGTAAAAAGGTTTGACTATTAGTAGGTTTATGAAAAACTTTATATGATAGGTTAGTATTTTGCTGCTTTATTGTTAAATCTAGGAAGGTGATATAACTATTTTTCTGTTCTTCAGTGGTAAATTTGACGGTAGGTGAGAGAGAATTAATTAAGTTGGTGAATTGTTCGGTTGGGAAATTGGATGGGACAACTGATAGTATATCATCAACATACCTGAACCATTTATTAACTTTTGAAAATAAGGAAAGGGGACAACACTCGAAGTACTCCATATATAAACAAGAAAGTAAGGGACTCAAACTACCACCCATACTGGTTCCAAAAATTTGTCTATAGAATTTGTTGTTGAAACTAAACACATTTCTGGTCATGCATATTTCCAATAAAGATATGAAAGAATGTAAAGGAATTGGGAATGTATTTTCTCTAAGGAAGTGTGTAAGGTATTGCAACATGTAGTTAACAGGAATTTTTAGTGAATAGACTGATAACATCAAAGCTAACTAATTTGTGATCTAAAGGTATAGTTTTACCAAGTTTTTCATAGAAATCGGTAGAGTTTTGAATATGAGAATGGTAGATTTTGCCTAAGTAAGGAGAGAGTAAAGAAGATAACCATTTTTCTAACTTTTGCAAGTTGTCACCTCTTGTAGATATAATGGGACGTATAGGACAATTAGGTTAGTGGATTTTTGGGATTCCGTAGAAATTGGGGAGGGTGGGGTTATTTACGATTAGATTTGTATAGATATCTTTAGGTAAAAGTGGACGAACATATTGCTTGAAATGATATGTTTGTGAATTAAGGGGATTAGATGTGAGTTTTTCATACACTTGATCATCATTGAGGAGTGATTCGGTTTCCTGAATGTATGCTTCGTAGTCAAGTATCACTATGCCGGCACCCTTGTCTGATTTTCTAATGATTATCTGCTTATTATTTTTTAGACTTTTCAAGGCCAAATTATATGTGCGTGGAAATTTGTATCTATTTTGATTTAGTACTTGAATAATTAAAGGGATTGTGACTCCTATACTGGTGAAACTATAAAGACTCTAAATTTTCGCATTTCCCAACACCTTAATGACATAAAGAAAGGCAATTACAGCAATTCCATTTTCAAACATACCATAAAAACTGGACACAAAATCAATGGGGATGACTCAAAAATGATCTCCTCTAACAATAAACTACTCAACCAACTCATAGAATGCTTCTTCATCTCCACCACTAAAAATTTTAACACTTCCGAGGGTTTCTTTTCTCTAGATTTAAACACCATCAATCAAATTAGAAGAACCATTCACAAGTCTTTTCTGTAATTCATTAATTTTTTTAATTTTTATTTTTATTTTTTTTTTTTTTTTTTTTTTTTTTTTTTTTTTTTTTTTTTTTTTTTTTTTTTTTTTTTTTTTTTTTTTTTTTTGTTTTTATTATTGTTGTTATGGTTTAATTATTATTGTTATTATAATTGTTATTACTACTGTTATTATTGTTATTATTTTTACATTTATTTTTATTGTTATTATTATTATTATCATTATTGTTATTATTATTATTATTATTATATTATTATTATTATTGTTATTATTATTATTATTATTATTATTATTATTATTATTATTATTATTATTATTATTATTATTATTATTATTGTTGTTGTTTATTTTTGTTTTTGTTATCGTACAACTCGTGGTGTCGCATTTCCTCTTTCAATTTTTTATATTTTCCAGTCAGTTCTGAAGAGGGCTTGAGGTTAATAAGCCGTAACGTGAGCTATAATTTGGTAAATCTGTAAACTTAAAAGTCTATCTTTTTAATAAAGTGGTTTTTCAAAAAAAAATTATATATACGAAACATGAGCAGTTGAATGTTCCTTTGTGCTTTATATATATATATATAATATATATATATATATATATATATATATATATATATATATATATATATATATATATATATATATATATATATATATATATATATATATATATATATATATATATATATATATATGATGATCGGATGTCATATTTTCCAATTTGCGGATGCGGATGCGGATGCGGATGTTGAATTTTGGAGAAGTGCGGATGCGGATGCGGATGCGGATGTTGAATTTTCGAAAGTGCGGATGCGGATGCGGATGCGGATGCGGATGTTGAATTTTCGAAAGTGCGGATGCGGATGCGGATGCGGATGTTGAATTTTCGAAAAGTTCGGATGCGGATGTTAATTTTGATGCGGATGCGGATGCGGATGTTAATTTTGATGAGGATGCGGATGCGGATGCGGATGTTAATTTTTTATATATGCGGATGCGGAATATATATTATATATATATATATATATATATATATATATATATATATATATATATATATATATATATATATATATATATATATATATATATATATATATATATATATATATATATTATTATTTATATTTTATTTATTTTTTCACTATCACCTTTCCCACTTTCGTGAGGTGGTGCCCGCCACAATTCCCTTACAAACATAACTATTCTTACCTTTCAACGCTTTCACCACCTCCCTCCATCTCTGTCTCCACAAATCTTCTACCCTCGTCTAAACTCAAATTCCTTCCATCAAAATCACTCTCACTCCATCCATCCATCTCCACTTCGGCCTTCCCCTCCCCCTACCCTTCCCCTATCTACATCGGATCTACGTACCTTGCCAACCATTCTGTTCTCTTTCATTCTTCACATATGTCCAAACCATTTTAGCACATCCTCCTCCTCTCTATCAATTACACCCTTCTTCCATTTACACATCTCCCTTATTCTTTCATTTCTAATCCTATCAATCCTTCTCAATTTATATATCGCTCTCAAATCTTTCATCTCAAAGACATTGAAACTTTTTCTCGACCGAGCACTTATCGTCTATGTTTCACACACATATACAATACAGAAGGTGAACACATACATTCAAACATTCTTATCTTTATTTCTTTCGAAATTTTTCCTTTCTTCCATACTTTTCTTAGGCCCCCAATACTTTCATTCCTTCTACCACTCTGTTCTTTATTCCTTTTTCCGTCCCACCCTTACCTTCCACCCAACATTACTAGATATTTGAATTCATTCACCTCCTCAAGTTTCCATTCTCACACTTCTACAAACCAATTCCTCCCTCCACATTTCCTCATCCCCACCTCCAATCCTCATAACTTTATTCTTCGCTGGATTGAATTTCAATCTCGTGTTTGCACATTTCCCTTCAAACTCTCTCACAAGTATTCTCAT
>SEYY01019411.1:17500-20000 GCA_009176605.1 Armadillidium nasatum
CTATTCTGCACCTCATATGCAATTATAGTTACTGGTTCCTCTTCCTCTTCATCTCGCCCTTTCTAGCATTTTGCAAAAAATATCAACTCTAATTTGCTTCTTCCTCTTTTCCACCTCTAGTTTATTCTGACGGCACAACTACCATTTTACATTTTAGTAAAGCTGAACTTTTCGCTCAAACTATTGCCTCTAACTCTACCTTAGACGATTCCGAAGCTCATTTATGCTCAACATTGTAATTTCTTTTCAGATGCCTTCAGCGTATGGTCCTGATGGTATTCCTCTTGTGGTTCTCAAAACTTGTGCTTCTAAGCTTGTACCCTGCCTTGATAAACTATTTCTTCTCTGTCTCTCCACTTTGATCTTCCCTTCTTGCTGGAAACGTGCGCTCATTCAACCTGTGTCGAAGAAGGGGAATCCCTCTTAACCCTCTAAATATCGTCCTATTTCCCTAACCACCGTTCTTTCTAAAGTTTTCGAATCTATCCCTAGCAGGAAGATTTAAAAAAACCTTAATTCTTCTAATCGCCATTATGTCTTTCGTAAAGAAAGTTCTAATGGTGATCTTCTTTCCCTAATTTCTGAATCTTAATCCTCCTCTCTTCGGGATTTCGGTGAGTTTTTCGCTGTAGTTCTAGACATATCGAAAGCCTTCTATAGAGTCTGTCACTGAGCTTTGATTTCCAAACTTCCCTCTTTCGGAATCTACCCTTCTCTCTGTGACCTTATATCTAATTTACTTTTCGGTCGTTCTATAGCAGCTGTTGTAGACTGCCACCGTTCTTTCTTTAAATCTATAAATAGTCGTGTTAATCAAGGATCTGTTCTATCATCATCTCTTTTCAAATTTTCATTAATGAACTTCTGTCTATTATTTCATCTCCTATACACTCTTATGACGAAGACTCCACCCTTCATTACTCCATGTTATATGGAACGTATTCTGTGATAATTCAAGCTTCAGGGAACGCATAACTGGAATGGGAAAAAACTCTCCTTCTTTAAATCTTGGTATCATTGCGAAGATATTATTCGATTGGCTTAACGTTTATCATTAAAGGGAAATGTGTCATTAATCTTGGTTCTCTTACCTCTTATTCATTCTGTTTTATCAAGAGCATTAACTCTTGTTTTTTTCTATCTTTCTCCTGTTTTCAAGATACAAACTAACATCTTTCCAACTATTTCTTCCCTCAGGTGTTTCGTCATTACCCTTGACTGCATTTCATCAAAGACCGATGGAATAAAAGACCCTTGAACATCAAGAAAGATGTTGAATCGTAAAGCATTAATATCAGTATTTTTTATTAGCTTTAATATCTTTACTTTAATTTTTTCTATTGTGATTGAAAAACAGTTAGGTGCAACTGATTCTGAAGAACCTTAATATATTTATTAAAACGAAGAAGAGTGATGAAATTAACGACTTGCATTACTCAAACATTGCAGAGCTCTTGTAATACAAAATAAATTTGTTTCTACATGAATAATGTAACGCCTGGTTTTCCTTTATTGTGCTTTCTTATTCTAGACTTTATGTTCTATGAAATTTCTTGTTGGCGTGTTTTTACCTTGCTCTATTTAATCTTCCACTTCTCAAGCCTGAAATCGCGCTCATCTGCGAAGTTTATGTGACTTTTAACCTTTCCTTGTTTTCTCTTGAATAAATATATATATATATATATATATATTATATATATATATATATATATATATATATATATATATATATATATATATATATATATATATATATATATATATATATATATATATATTAATCCTAACTATGGTTCTTTAGCTCAAAACAATTATTTCCATTTTGGTATTTCTTTTCCATTTTTATCTTTCATTCCTGAAATCACCTTCCATTGTAGCAAGAACATTCTTTTAAAATCTCGACCTAATTTTTTCCTCAATCATGGTACCAACAGGTTCCCATTATCTTTACAATTCCAACTTTTCCTTTTCCTACACTCGAATAAGCCAATGATTCTCAAAAATGGAAGGCGTGACCCTGAAAACATCGATTAAGTCTGAAGAACACAGAAATTATATAGAAGTTCTTCAGCACCAACATCGAACACAAATTTCAAGTTTTGTGCCAGAATATTTAGTCACACCAGCTTCATTTGAGGTAACCTTAATATTAAACTTTTAGTCCTTATTATTTATTCAATTTTATTTTTTTTGCTTACTGTTATTGGAAAAGGGGGAATTAATATTCATATTTTGTAATTAATATTCATATTTTGCTTACATTTAAAAAAAAAAAAAAAAAAAAAGTTTGAACGAAAATTTATTCAAAGAAATTCCTAGTTTTATTTCTGGCTAAATATTATTATTATTTCTTTTATATTTTATTTATTTTATTTTGCTTTATTATAACAAACTTATTCAATGATAGTATTCACTGATTCGTTTTTTTTCTTATAATATTTTTTCATTTATTTTATTATTTTATTTTTTCTTTAATTTCTTTTCGACATCATAACAATAT
>SEYY01019411.1:25000-30000 GCA_009176605.1 Armadillidium nasatum
TCATAGAGGGTCTCTAGTGTACCTTCGTCCCATATGGGAGTGTCTATGCTCCTACTTCTCCTTCCCCCAACTTCCTTCTCACTTTCCTACAAATTTACAAGCGCTTACTCCTACATGAACTTTAAAATAGGAAAAAAAAATTTGCGAAACATAGAACTGCCTCGGAGATGCTACGAGGGTCAGCATCTAAAGAATTCCCCTCATCCACTCCTTCTTTATCACCACTTGGGAGTTTGTGGCCTCCGGCGATGGGTTTGGTGCCACTAAGACCTCTATGCCGACTTGCCCTGGTGCACGATCTTCTTTTTTCATTAACTTTTGCAACAATCGTGGTCTCTTTACTAATTTCCACTTTGTCGAACATCACTTCTCTTTCTGTAGACCTCATCTCTTATTCTTAACCGAAACTCAGGTGTTTGAGTGCTCTGACAGCGAGCCCTACTATGTTTCCTCCTTCAGTCTCTATCCTCAATTTACAGCCAAAGGCTGATGTTGCTCTTATGTGCGCAACGATGTTGTCTGTTCTCGTGTCTCTACTTTGGAGTCTTCTGAATTCTATACTTTATTGCTTAAACTTTCTTACAACACTACAACTAAATTTATCTGTTCTGTCTACTTATCTCTTAACTCTACAGACTATCAAAAATTCTTCGACTATCTTAACTCCAAAATAGAACACATTCTTTCTTCTTCTCCTTTCTCTGAAATCATCATATTAGGTGATTTTAATATTCACCACCGCAAATGGCTTTCATCTAGTTCTCACGATCCAGCTGGTGAACTCCCTTCCAATTTTATATCCAGAACAACCTTGAGCAGCTGGTGCATCTCCTTACCCGTATCGTTGATCACCTTATTGATGAACCCAACATACTCGATATTTTCCCAACTTCTTATTTTCTCCTTACACTGTTAAACTCTTTCCTCCTCTGGGTTCATCCGATCATCTTCTTATCTCTGTTTCTTATCATGTTTCTTCTAGTCTTCCGCAAGAACGGCCCTCGCCTTCGGCGAGGAGACGTTTCTGACATTTTGGCGCCACTAACTGGTCTGCCTACTGTTCTACTTCTCAGACTTTCTTTGGAATGATTACTGTCTCCGTGGGAGGGGTCCCTCTGAGTGTGCAGAGCGCATAACCGAGGTGATTCTCTCTGGCATGGAGGCGTACATTCCATATTCTTTCCCTTCTACTAAACCTAACAAACCTTGGTTTAACTCTGCTTGTTCTCGTGCTATCCGCCACAGGGATGCTGCCTTCAGGGATTACCGTCGTCTTCAAACTCCAGAAACTCATGCAACTTATATTTCATCCCGGAATCGTGCAAAATCTATTCTCCGAAACACTAAAAACTCCTTTCTCCGCTATAAAATGCAACAATCTTTCTGGTTCTACTTCCTCACGCCCTTTTTTGGCATTTTGCAAAAAATGTCAACTCTAACTTTGCTTCTTCCTCTTTCCCTCCTCTAGTATCTTCTGACGGTACAACTGCCGTTTTGCCTTCTTCTAAAGCTGAACTCTTCGCTCAAACTTTTGCTTCTAATTCAACCTTAGACGATTCCGGAGCTGTTCCTTCTCCTTCAACCCCTCCTAACTCATTTATGCCTAAAATTATAATTTCTTCTAAAGACTTCACTTCTGCTCTCTCTGAGCTTAACACTAAGAAGGCGTAGGGTCCTGATGGTATCCCTCCTGTGGTTCTCAAAACTTGTGCTTCCGAGCTTGCACCCTGCCTTGGTAAACTTTTTCGTCTATGTCTTTCTACTTCAACCTTCCCTTCTTGCTGGAAACGTGCGCTCATTCAGCCTGTGCCGAAGAAGGGGGACCCCTCTCAACCCTCTAACTATCGTCCCATTTCTTTAACCTCCATTCTTTCTAAAGTTTTCGAATCTATCCTTAACAGGAAGATTAGGAACATCTCAATTCTTCTAATCTTATCTCTGATCGCCATTATGGCTTTCGTAAGAAACGCTTTACTGGTGATCTCCTTTCCCTTCTCTCTGACTCTTGGTCCTCCGCTCTTCGGCATTTCGGTGAATCTTTTGCTGTTGTGCTAGACGTTTCGAAAGCTTTCAATAGAGTCTGGAACAAAGTTTTGATTTAAAAACTTCCCTCTTTCAGAATCTATTCTTCTCTCTGTGACCTTCAGTCTGATTTCCCTCAAGGTCGTTATATAGCAGCAGTTGTAAACGGCCACCGCTCTTCCTTTAAATCTATTAATATTGGTGTTCCTCAACAATCTGTAATATCCCCAACACTTTTCTACTTTCATTAAGGACCTTCTATCAGTTACTAGACGCAAGGAGGGTTGCCTTGGAGCAGCTGACCTCTAATCTATCTCGCATTTCTAATTGGGGCAGATAGAACTTTGTTGTTTTCAATGCCACCAGAACTTAATTCCTCCATCTCTCTACTCGACACAATCTTCCACACAGCTATGATATCTTCTTCGAATACACTCAACTCAGATCTGTCTCTTTTCTTAATATTTCCTTTTCTCGTGGTCTTTCTTGGAAAGAACACATTACCTCTCTTTCTAAACAAGCTTCTAAGAGGTTAGGTGTTCTGAGGCACCTTCAGTTTTTCTTCACTCTACCCCAGTTGCTTGCTCTATATAGGAGGGTTGTTCGCCCCTGTTTGGAGTATGCGTCTCAGATCTTGGGTGGTTCCATCTACACAGCTCTCCTGGAAAAGGTGGAGTATAGGACTTTTCGTCTTATCAACTCTCCATCTCTCACTAATTCTCTCCAATCTCTTTCTGCCCGTCGAATTGTTGATTCACTCCCTCTATTCTATCGCTATTACAATGGACACTGCTCTTCTGAACTCTCTCGTCGCATACCTCTTCCACTGAAAAGGGCTCGTGGGACTCGACTTTCTACACAGTCACATTCTTTCTCTGTCCACTCTGAGACCCAAGACTTAACCGCTATGCTCTGTCCTATCTGTACTCTACTTTTAAAGTCTGGAACAAACTCATTTCTATTTTTCTAACTTACTATGACTTACACACCTTCAAACGTCGTGAATGAGGTCACCTTGGCCTTTAATTCTGACCAGGATTCACGTCTTTCCAACTAACTCTTTTATGATTGAAAAAAAATTAAAAAAAAAAAAAAAAAAAAAAAAAAAAAAAAAAAAAAAAAAAAAATATATATATATATATATATATATATATATATATATATATATATATATATATATATATATATATATATATATATATATATATATATATATATATATATATATATATATATATATATATATATATATATATATATATATATATATATATATATATATATATATATATATATATATATATATATATATATATATATATATATATATATATATATATATATATATATATATATATATATATATATATATATATATATATATATATATATATATATATATATATATATATATATATATATATATATATATATATATATATATATATATATATATATATATATATATATATATATATATATATATATATATATATATATATATATATATATATATATATATATATATATATATATATATATATATATATATATATATATATATATATATATATATATATATATATATATATATATATATATATATATATATATATATATAGTTATATATAGTTATTTAGTTATACCTAGTTATATGGTAGGTATAAATGTTATTTTAATGAAACGGTCATACATATAGGTCGGAATATTATGAAAAGTCGTTTCAACCCACGTGAATGCGGTAAAGCGTCTAATGTTTCGAGGGAGAAATATTACCAGGTAATAGGAGTGTCCTGGGTGTCTTTTTACTTGCTCCCTGTGTCCCTCAGTACTTTGGGTGGCTTCTCCTAGCCCGGATGACAGCTTAACAATGTCCATGAGTGCTGAAGATGATGTCCTGTATGGTGCCACCCATAAGCGAGCAAATGTCTGTCGTTGGTAAATTAAGTTTTGTATCTTGTGTTCTTGCAGTCGCATCCGCCTTTTCAGTATGTCCCAGACATGCTCAATGGGGTTCAGGTCTGGACTGTACCTGCATGTGTAACTATTGAATCGGGGGAGTTCAGAGGTAGCCGGCAACATTCCTTGCATCATGTGGCCTGCCCTTGTCCAGCATGATTACAAAGATATCTCCGACGTGGAATTCCAAAGGTAAGCCATATGGCTCTAGTATATCCGTAATGTACCAAGAGTCTGTAAGGGTCTCTACATTGAACACCTGTAACTCTGTACTTCCCTGGTTCGATATTCCACCTCACATGATTACCGACCCATTACCATCTTTTGCATGTTGCATGTCACGAATCTCTCTTTACGTCACCGGAAGACTCTTAAACGTCTGTTGCAGTTGCAAAGATTTAAGCGGGTCTTGTCCGTAAAGATAACATGTGCCCAATCCTCCTAACACCATTGCAGGTGTTCACGAGCAAAACGCAACCTTGATCTACGGTGGGCCTTGTTGAGAGACTGCCTTCTAGTGGCACCCGTAAATGATATCCATGTTCTGAGAGGAGTCAAGAAATGGTATCCGCCCACACATGGGCAGCATGCACAATAGGTCTGATGATCAAGTGGTGTTTTATGGCGATTATGGCAAGTCCTCAGCTGCAGAAATCTGTCTTCGTAACACGTTGTTGCACATAACCTTACTTGACCAGCCCGCCTGGCGTGGTCATATGTCTCTGCGTACTTTTCTACTTCCCTTGCAATGATTGTATTAGCTACCCGGAATTTTGGCTCAGTCCACGTTGCCCGAACCATTTTGATGACAGTGTTGTGATTTATGCCAAGCCCTCTCCATAGTACTTGCACAAGCACTAACGGTTGAATATTTTTTAATATCTTTTCCTTAACGTAACCTACCATGACGTGTTACGTAGCAATTTACTTAGTTCGGTATCAAGACAAATGCGCTACCAGCGCTGCTAACCAGTAATGAGAGTGTCTGTACTGCCAAAACTTAACAACTCGGGCACAAA
>SEYY01019411.1:32500-65000 GCA_009176605.1 Armadillidium nasatum
ATATATATATATATATATATATATATTATATATATATATATATATATATATATATATATATATATATATATATATATATATATATATATATATATATATATATATATATATATATATATATATATATATATATATATATATATATATATATATATATATATATATATATATATATATATATATAATATATATATATATATATATATATATATATATATATATATATATATAATATATATATATATATATATATATATATATATATATAGTAGTGTTCCCTAAGTTATCCAAGGGATAAAAAGCTTTTTTACTTTAATTTATATTTTATTTAGACTTTTAATTAAGATAAATATATATTTTTTTTTAAATTAAATAATTTAAACAGTGGTAAAAGCTTTCACTTTTTAAATAGGAAAGTTATAAGATCTCATTGATATTTTTTCCTTTAACTTATACTACATCAAAATATTATCTTTTTTACAATATAATATATATATATATATATATATATATATATATATATATATATTATAATATATATATATATATATATATATATATATATATATATATATATATATGTAGTTTTGTCTTCTACTAAATCTAAACTCTTCGCTCAAGCATTTGACTCTAGCTCAACCATAGACGATTTCGGAGCTATTTTTATTCATTTCAAGACCCTCCAACTCATTTATACCTAAAATTTTAAGTTTTTATAAAGATGTCTTTTCTGCTCTCAGTGAGCTTAATTAATACTAAGAGGCGTACGTAAGATCCTGATGGTATCACTCCTGTGGTTCTGAAAATTTGTTTCTGAGCTTGTTCTCTACCTTTGTAACTATTTCGTCTTTGTCTTTCTACTTAAACCTACTCTTCTTGCAGTTAATTTGTGATAATTCATAATGTGCCTAAAAATAGAGACACCTCTCAACCCTAGAACTACCGTAATATTTTTTAATCTCCGGTCTTTCTAAAGTTTTCGAATCTATCCTTAACAGGAAAATATGGAATCATCTCAATTCTTCTAATCTTATCTCTGATCGTCAGTACGGCTTCTGTAAAAAACACTCTGCTGGAGATCTTCTTTCTCTTCTCTCTGACTCTTGGTCCTCTACTATTCGATAGTAGTCGCACAGGACATATCGAAAAACTTTGACAGAGTTTTCATAAAGTTTTTATTTCTAAACTTCCCTTTTTCTAATGTTATCTTCTATAGTAGGTGTTATATACGGCAACTTTTCGTCCATTAATTCTTTTAATCTTAGTGTTCCACAGAAATAGTTATCCCAAAAACATTTTATCTACTTTTAATTAATAACTTCTTGTTATTATTGCACCAAATATCTTTTCCTATGTCGATAACTCCATTCGGTTTGGAAGATTTCCCTCCCAACATCTGTTAATTAAAACAAGGAGATTGGCCTGTGAGGAACTAACCTCTGATATTTCTAGCATTTCAAATTGGGGAAGAGAAAATTGCACTCTTCAATATCTCAAAAAATCGGTTATTCTATCTCTCTACTCAACTTTCCGCACAACTATGAAATCTTTTTATGAAACAAAAATCTCAAACCTTCGTCTGTCAATAAAATTATATTTGCTTTCTTTTCTCGTCTTCTTCCTTGGTAGGATCCCATTACTCTTCTTTTTAAAAAAGAAAAGGACTCTGGGTGTACTGAGGAGCTTTTCGGAATTTCTTCTTGATGAGTACCTTTTGTAGGGTGTTGTTCAACCTTGTATAAAGAATTCATTAGAAATCTATAGTGGTTTAACTCATATAGCTCCCATGAACAGATATGGTCTAAGGCTTTTAATCTTATCAACTCGTTAGCTCTCACAAGTTCTCTGCCTTCTCTTTCTGCCAATAAATCGTTGCAATCGATATATCAGTGGACACTTGTCTTCTAAACTCTCTCGAAGCATACTTTCTCCATTCGGATAGGCTCCTTTAACACGACTTTATATACAGTTTCATCCTTTCTCTTTCCTGCACTCTGACACCAGACGTAAAAGCTATAATCAATTTTTTTTATGTACTCTACTCGTATATTCTGAAATATACTGAAAGACTGAATATCTAGATAAAGATTTTATTATTCAGAAAATTATTGTTAGATTGCTTGAAATACCCCTCCACCTTAGGATGATTTTACAGCTTTAAAACAGTTTTTAAATGAAGTTAAAGCTTTGGTATATGACCTTAAATCTTATAGTGTTGATTTACTTATGCCTGAAACTGCTGGGTTTCTAATGATTAGTACAGCCGTAGTTTATAAGTTGCCTCCAAAATTTGCTAATGCCTTAATTGATAAAGTACAGTCGAATTACCCTAATATCTTAGATTTGTTTGATAACTCCTCTACATTACTTAGACGATTGGAACTAACTCTCAGAAATCAGCATCAACCTAAGCATGATGATTTTAACTTTAGGAGAAATAAATTTGGTAGAAACAATAATAGTAATAGCCTTAGTAAAAATACTAACAATGGTTATGAGTATAAAAAGCTTGCTAATTATGATGGCCATAATGAGGGCTATGGTAGAGATAAGTTCTCTCATTTTAGTCATCCTAAACCTTCGCTTGAAAACTTTAAAATTTCCCAAAATTCTACCAAACCCCATGTTCCTTCTAAAACTAAGGGTCCCAATCTACCTTTTCCTTGTAAATTTTGCAATGGGGCTGGTCACACCATGAACAAATGTCCAGCCTACCCTGATATTGAATCTAGATTAAATAGGTGTGATCAGTTAAACATTTGTAGATTCTGTTCTAGTGCCAAGCATGATACTGATGAATGCCCTGGTAATCATGACAACTTTTTAGATTATGCTTGTATGTATTGTAATCTTCATACTCATATTTCTGCATTATGTCAAAAGGGTCATCCTCTTAAATCTAAAAGCCAAATTCAGGTAATTCCTGATGGAGAGGCTGATTAATCTTTAAATGAAAATATTATTTTAGTTTTAAGTAGTTTGTATTATTTAATTTTAAGGTATTTGTAGGATTATTTTAGCATTGTAAAGATTAGATTTAAATTTAAATTTGTAGGTTTGCATGGTAGAAAATATGCTTAATGCTAGATTTAATTTTGACTTTATTGATCTAAAATTTTGATTCTTGCTTAGTTAATTTAAATTAAATTTAAATTTAAATTCTTGTTTGTTGGGAGAATATTGAGAATCCTTATATTTTATATTTAATTAATAGATTTTGAAGTATCAAATACGCCCTAAACTTTCTTACAAACAACAACATTTTACATGTTGATGACTAGGTTCATGTTTTTGAAAGCTAGGCCGGTTACTTGCAATTTTAACGTCGGAAAAGTAAATCATCTTTAACAGTTATGTTAACATATTTTAACTAAAGAATACTCATCAAAGTCAGAACAAGTCGTCGAGAAAGATGAGTATTCCCCCAATTAACATTTTAAATTACTTTTAGCCATTGGTAGTTATATATACTGTTAACCCTAGAGTGGGAATTTTATAGAGCTTTGTAAAGAAGTTAGGGCCTAACCTGACTACTCTTCCCTGATATCTTTTAAATATTGCTATTTTGAATTAAATTGACATTTTTATTATTCTAGGGTTGAGTTAGTGTTTTAACTGGAATTAAATGTATGACTGGACTTTACTGTTTACTAGGCCTTAGTTTTGAGCAGAGTTTTGAGGGTTCTTGCTTGTTGGGTTTAAGTTTATGTTCCTACTAGGCTGAAAAGTTACCCAATTAACTACTTATAAAAATTTACTTATGCGCTTATACAAAAGAGCCAAACATCCAAGTTAATTTACTTTGAAAATCAAATAAATCCCGTTATTTACAATTACAGAATATTTTAAATGGTGAGTTCTTTATTAATTTCTTTTATTAATTTGTAGGCTAAATTTTAATAGAATAAGGTTTATTCTCGGCAAAAGCAGTTACAATATCTGCATAAAGCGTTTTCATGGGTTTCACGTCACAGAAATTCCCACAATATATATATAATATATATATATATATATATATATATATATATATATATATATATATATATATATATATATATATATATATATATATATATATATATTCCGGATAGCTCACTGGATAAAGCGGAGGATTCCCACGCTTTAGGTCTGGAGTTCGAGTCCTCGGTAAAACGAAAAACTCTGTTCGCTCCGCCCACTAACCAGATGGGACACGAAAAATTACCGCATGTAAGAGATTTTCTGTAATTAATTACAGTTTACGGCTAAGTGTATTAATACATTAATCTCAATACCCACACCTCACAAACACAGTCAACACATACAATAACAGCCTAAAATGACAAAACAAACACTCACTCCTATCTGCCACACGTGCAGTAAGTCTTCCAAGTATAGAAAACCAACTACGTCCACGGAGAGTCGGGAAATCTGGACTTGAAAGATTGTGACAGGGGTTACTATCAACCCCAGAATACTGCACACCTAAAACCACCAAACCTGGGTGGCCCCACTGGTCGGGAAAACTACTCACTCTCCTTCCTATGATTTGTCCTCACTCCGGTGAGAGTTTAAAAAGTTGTAAAATTCTATTCTATTCTATTTTATTATATATATATATATATATATATATATATATATATATATATATATATATATATATATATATATATATATATATATATATATATACTTAAAATAAAAAAATAAAAATAAAAAAATACTCCATCTTAAGTTCACATTTAAATTAATTTCAATTCTAATATACATGATTACTTCGTTAATAAATCTTTAATATAAATTTATTGTCATTAAAAAGATACTTCAGTAGCATTAAAGAAGATTTTTGCTGTACTATAGATTCGCTATTACCTTTGCATTTCTATGCACCAAATATTTCACATTTAAAAAAAAAAAAAGTGTGATGGATTAAAAAAAAATTTGATTGGCTATATTTTCAAATGACCAGACCATCACGCTATTTCAAAAAATAAATGAATAAATAAATAAAAAAAATAAAAAAATAAATAAATAAATGCATAAAAACAAATTGAATTGAATATGTGAATACATAATTACGAACAAATTTCTGATGACTACTGTACGTTATGCTGAATAAAAAGGTTACACATCTCACTTACCACCTGAACTGCAAGGTAACATTATTGGCACCCCTTCATGAGTATGAAGATCCCCTTGATTAAATATAAACTTAACTTTTACATTTTTTGCATTTCTATTGGTGTAGCACTCTTCAAATTTAAGCCACTGAAACATTGTTTCATTCAATTGTGAACTTGCAAATTTGTCACAACGAAAAGAAAAGCCATAAAAAATCTAAAATAATGACATAATAAAAAATTTTCTTTACTTATATGTGTCAATAACATGAAATGTGATTGATTTTCAAATAAGAGGGAAAACAATATAACAAGAAGAGATTTTGAAAGTTGGGATATACATAAATTTCGATTATCAGCACGAAAATTTTGCTTAATATGTATTTAAAAAAAAAAAAAATAGTTTTAAAGACTTATTTTAAATCTAAGAAAATTGAAAAAAAGTAGATCACTCAAGAGAAAGACTTGTAAAACACTAATTTAGGAAGACACAACTTACTTTATTATCAACATCCAAAGAGAGTGCAATTTGAGGGCAGTACCAATTATTAAACAGAACTTTGTCCTCAAATCCACGTACAATTATATCAATACAATGATCATTTTTCTTTTCTCCAGTAGAACGGCATTCTTTCAAGAAAAATGATACCTTCCCTAATCTAGCAACCGTTTCTATCTGTTTGTGAATATTATATATATATATATATATATATATATATATATATATATATATATATATATATATATATATATATATATATATATATATATATATATATATATATATATATATATTATATTATTATATATATATTATATATATATATATATATATATATATATATATATATATATATATATATATATATATATATATATATATATATATATATATATATATAGTGTGTGTGTGTGTGTCAGATATTATACTGTAGCAAACTAATAATCATGAGATTATCAGAAAGGAAAAAAGCAAAAAAATATTTTCCCTCTCTAACAACCTCCTGACTTAGCTTACTTCCAAATGAAGAAATGATTAATATAATTTTAATTTAAAGGATACACTCATTTGCATTTAAAAGATGGTAGTGGACTGTATTTCGAATTAAATTGAGAAATGCAAATGAGGAGAATTAACAACTCTAGTTGCCAACTCTAAGCTTCATTCGGAGCACATTTCACCTATTCCTTTGTTTCTTCAATTGAAATGACCCCCTTTCGTCAGACAACAAAGGAACAGCCAAAGATTGGGTCTCTATTATCTTATATAAAATAAATAATCTATTTAAAATAAAACTTTAACCTTCCTACCCTCTCCTTTCGAACCAAACCATCTCAAAAGAATTGTGAAACTATTCTCTAAGATATTTAAGAATGGCTTGATCCGAAATTAACTGAAGAGACAATCCTTCAGAACTGAAGAAAGTAAGAGGATAAAAGTGAGAATAATTTTCATATTTATTTTTATTATAAGGATAGTAAAAGGAGTCTGTAATGAATATAATAAATAAAATATAATCCAAATGTTGTTGACGTTACGTTAATATTTAATTATGGATACAGTAATGTATTTAAATAAACCAAAAAATAAACATAATATAATAAATAATTTGTAAATAAATAAATATAATATAATATAGTTAAAGCGTCAATATATAACTAAATAATATAGTAAAGCTATCTTACTTAATTAATAATATCTAACTTATAAGTTAAAGAGTCCATTATTATTTATATAAACTTTAAGTTTATACAGTAAATAGTTTTATTTACATCTGAATACTAAGAGTGTAAATAAACCAATTTTTTAACTTAGAACTAAGTTAAAATTAAGTATCTGTCTGTCTTATTTAAAAACAGCAACTCTTAATATTTACAATAAATATTTTATTTACAAGTCACTCCATTAATTCTAGAGTGGATCTTCTAATAAGTAGATTTATTTTATCTACCAAGAACTCATTATAAATATTACTGAAATAATAACTCAAATGTAACCTAACAATTTAAAAGTGTAAATGATTCTAATAAACAAACAATAAAAAAATCCTATTGTGTATCATAGGTTGTAAGCAAGGCTGTGATTGAAATTTTTTAAACACCGAAGAAAGGTGTTTTAAGTCTCACCGAAAGATAGTAAGAGAGATAGGATAGGACTTGAAATAACCGAAATTCCCTAAACTAATGATGATTACCTCACATCTGAAATAAAAAATAAAAAAGATGAATCTAGAAGATAATTTAGTTGTCTGTTTTTCAACGTAGGAAATTGCAGAATTCAAGACAAAACTTAAAATTCTACAACTTCGCGTAGGAAGACAACTAAATAAGGAAAGACTAAGTTGAAGTCTTAATAGGATTTTCGTTTTAGGACTCACCGGAGAAGGGGAATCTGTACGAATTCCTCTTCTCTCAAAGCTAGAAAATCCTAAAAAGATATCAACTTCAGAATTAAGTTGACAGGAAAAAACACTCGGTACTTTCTTTTCTTTTAACTTACCGGAAATAAGTGAGGCGTACCGAGAAAAAAAACCTAACTAAGAATTAAACAATTCGTGCAAAGTTAATAAATATTTCCGTCTGGTTATTTATAAAAAAAAAAGCATAACCAGACCCTGGCTTAAGCCTCCTCTGATTGGAATCAGAGTTTTAAACCTAACTGGGATTTGCAAAAGTTTAAAACAACTATGCAAATAAAGTAATAAAGATAATTTAACCTGCAAATCAAATTTAAAATAATGGAACTAAATAAACGATTTAAAATGATATAAGGGAGGTAATCTACAGTTCCATAATATTCGCAGGTTAAAAATTCTAAAACCTTCTTATAAGGAAGAATGTCCTAGAATGACGGAGTATGCTAATTCTTATCTATTTATACTCCGCCAGTCGACGGAAAAGTAATTCGGTTTCTTAAGTAAAAAATCAAAACAAGAAAATCTTCTAACAGGAGAAGTATGTGTGTTTTCTTCTAATTTTTAAATTGGTTAAACAGGTATAGGCTGCAACGTAAAAAGCTTCAATTACCCCTAAAATAATAGTTTTCTTTAATTTATTCCCGTTCTCTAAACATTCCTAAAATCACCTTTCTCAACAGAGGTATTTTACTATAATACTATAAAATTTGTTATCAGAGGTCACAAGATTTACAACTATAAAACAAATTTAATCTTTAAAACTGATAACAGATACCTGTTTACTAAAAATTAAGGAAGATGCAATTTTGTTTGTTTCAAACATCTCTCCCTGTTGAAGAAAAACGTTTCCAACCCATTCAAAAACTCAAGTGCGTTAAATTTACAAACACAAATTAAGCGGCCATTTCCCTTCTCACAACAAATTCTACCAACCTTAAAGGTATCGTAAACAACTGTTAAATTTTTCATTCAACAACCATTTCCACACTAAAACCATCTCAGAAGGACAAATAATTTCAATCTATACATAATGTATTAAAATAATTGTCAATATGAAAGATATTTCCATTTTACAGTCCATTTAATAATTATTATAAAGATAATTAGGAAAAATTGGCAACCTTGTCATTGACTCTTCTCTGAGTGCTGGGTTCCAACTGTCGCCAGACGAATTATTTTATTTAATTAAAGTTTCAAATCATTACTTTATTTATTAAAAGTAAGATGTCATTAAATTTTTATACATATTTAATGAATTTTAATAAAGGAATGAGAAGTAATTATAATTTTAATAAAAAAAAAAAAATAATAAAAGTTTCAATAAAACGAATTGACAACTCAAAAGAACAGTTATGCGTAGTCTGTTGAATATAAAGAATTCTCAAGACTCACATAAAAAATACGCACACATGTAAGTGTTTACATGTGTATAATTTTTAGAAGCAATATACGGTATTACAAAAACCACAAGTTCTATCTTCATTTATCCTTGGTAGTAAATATTTATATAAGATTTGCTACATATATATATATATATATATATATATATATATATATATATATATATATATATATATATATATATATATATATATATATATATATATATATATATATATATATATATATATATATATATATATATATATATATATATATATATATATATATATATATATATATATATATATATATATATATATATATATATATATATATATATATATATATATATATATATATATATATATATATATATATATATATATATATATATATATATATATATATATATATATATATATATATATATAGCCATCCAAATCAGCAAAGCATTTGATACAGACCCTAAACATAACTTCATACAAAGAATCCTAAAACCACCAATACCCAACAATTATCAAAAATTTATTTCCAACTTCCTCTCCGATCGTACAGCTTAAGTCTGCAACAAAAACTCTCTCTCAAAAATAGCAAAGCAGAAGAAATGGTGTCATATAGGGAGCCATCCTATACCCTCTATTATTCAACCTGTACGAAGCAGAACTAGTCACCCCAGAAACTCCAGATATAAAACTAATAACATATACCGACGACATATCCAATATGATACAAAACCCTTTCAGACCCACATTCACCGCACTCACTAAATCATACATCCAATAACTGGAAGCATGGCTAAAATTAAATAGAATGACAGCTTCCCCAGTAAAATTCTCAATCACTCATATTTCTACCGATAGACACCAATCTTTCCCACTCCCCACGTAAAACTAAATAATACCCTCATTCCTTTAAATAAATTTCCAAAGATCCTAGGCCTCACATATGACACACACTTCATCTTCTCAAAACGCATCCAAAACATAACCAACACGCAAACAGGAAATTAAACATCATTCAAACACTGTCACAAAACAACTTCAGTAATGAACTAACCACCCTCATCATAGCATACAAACAGTTCATCAGACCGACACTTAATTACGCATCTCCAGCCTGATTTCCGGCCACCTCACCCTCAAACACAGAGAAATTACAAAAAGCCTAAAACATATCTCTTCGAATCATCACAGGTTGCACTAGAACTACTCCAATTCAGCATTTACACGAAGAAACAAAAATACTCCCGATGCGTGTTCACCTAGACATGATAGGAACCCAATTCTACACAAACACCCTTGTCACTATACCCTACAAGACCACACAAGACATCCTCAAAAATTTCCTCCATCATCACTTTCAAAATACTACAGTAGCATATTCAGAACCATTCCACCTACTGCAAATAACACACCACTAATCAAACACATACACACCACCATAACATTAAATTATCTCAACACCTGCCAACCAAATCATCTTCTCAACGAACATCCCCTCGACATAGCAAATACACAAAACACATTACCACGCAAAACCCAAATTTCCATATCCAGATTAAGGTCAGGCCATCACCCTAACCTACAAGCATTCAAACAAAGATTTAATATACAAAACACACTATCCCCAAAATGTCACAGATGTATGCAAGAACCAGACACAAAAGAACACCTCATTTTGAGATGCGCCTCCCTTACACAACACAGAACCCTCAGTCACATCTCCTCTCTGAGAGACCTTTGGGTACGGCCGGCGGCTGTTGCGGATTTCCTAAAGGCAGTGTGTCCCTTCCAGTGAGGAAGGTCCAAGGGGTAAAAAAGTAAAGTAAGCAAGTATATATATATATATATATATATATATATATATATATATATATATATATATATATATATATATATATATATATATATATATATATATATATATATATATACCAGTATATATCACCCCTGGGCTGTCGTACAATCCCTATCCCTTAAACGCATTCCCCTTTGACTATTTGTTACTTTCCTTCACAGAGGCGTATGTGAAAGTCACTGATTCTCTGAATGTATAAACCTGATCCGCTATCAGACGGTACCAGTGACAAGTTCATGTTTTATCATGAGTTTTTGTGTGGGAGAGAAATGAATGAGATCGAGGGAGGAGAGAGTGAGATTACTTCGTCATGCTCTTTCCTGGAGGTTCTTTAATAGCTTATTCTCCTATTTTTCTATGAGTATGTCTATTTTTTCAAAATTTCTTCAAACTTAATATATCGAAAGTGATTTAGGTATGTCTGTTTGTATAAAGTTAGGGGATGAGTGTAAGGATATTTGAAGTCTTGATATTAGCTCTTGAATTAAGAAATGTAGGAAGTTAATAAAATATAAATGATTTTCCATGTTAGAATGTGGAGTCTTTATATATAATAAAAGTTGAAGGATAAATAAATTTTGAATTCTGCTGTTGAAAGACATTATTTTATATAGGTTGTGTGTTAATGAAAATTAGTATATTGAATTAAATAATTTATATTTAACAAAGAACTGATGATTGTTCAGCCTTATGTTATTCTTAAATACACTTTTATTCCCCTTACAGTTTTCCTTATTTTGTTATATACCTGTACTTATGTACGTATTCATCTGCTCTTGATGAATCTATCCTTGTAAATTATTATTATGACATCATCTTCTCACACCTCATTTTGAGATGCGCCTCCCTTACACAACACAGAACCCTCCATCACATCTCCTCTCTGAGAGACTTTTGGGTACGGCCGGCGGCTGTTGCAGATTTCCTAAAGGCAGTGTGGCCCTTCCAGTGAGGAAGGTCCAAGGGGTAAAAAAGTAAAGTAAGTAAGTATATATATATAAATAATATATATATATATATATATATATATATATATATATATATATATATATATATATATATATATATATATATATATATATATATATATATGTACCATTATATATCACCCCTGGGCTGTCGTACAATCCCTATCCCTTAAACGCATACCCCTTTGACTATTTGTTACTTTCCTTCGCAGAGGCGTATGTGAAAGTCACTGATTCTCTGAATGTAAAAACCTGATCCGCTATCAGACAGTACCAGTGACAGGTTCATGTTTTATCATGAGTTTTTTTGTGGGAGAGAAATGAATGAGATCGAGGGAGGAGAGAGTGAGACTACTTCGTCATGTTCTTTCCTGGAAGTTCTTTCATAGCTTACTCTCCTATTTTTCTATGAGTATGTCTACTTTTTCTAAATTTCTTCAAACTTAAAATATCGAAAGTGATTTTGGTTTGTTTGTTTGTATAAAGTTAGGGGATGAGTGTAAGGATATTTGAAGTCTTGATATTAGCTCTTGTATTAAGAAATGTAGGAAGTTAATAAAATATAAATGATTTTCCATGTTAGAATGTGGAGTCTTTATATATTAAAAGTTGAAGGATAAATAAAGTTTGAATTCTGCTGTTGAAAGATATTATTTTATATAGGTTGTGTAATGTTAAGGTATGAAATTAGTATATTGAATTAAATAATTTATATTTTACGAAAGAACTGATGATTGTTCAGCCTTATGTTATTCTTAAAAACACTTTTATTCCCCTTACAATTTTCCTTATTTTCTTATATACCTTTACTTATGTACGTATTCATCGGTTCTTGATGAATCTATCCTTGTAAATTATTATGATGACATCATCTTCTCGCATAATCATGTGCATCCATCATCTTCTTAACCAATCAAATGACTAGCAAGTGTAAATAATTACTTTAGAAACTTGCTTAAATCTATGAGAGTGTATGAATTTAGGTAATTTTTAATGTTATTAGAGAAAGGAAAACATTTTGAGCTAACAAAGTTGCTCTTGTTTTATGTATTAGTTCAACAAAATATTATGTCATCAATGTAATTCTATATTTAAATATGTATTAATTGCTTATGCTGCTGCGTAAAAGCAGGCATTTGAAGAAACATAATTAAAATGTTATGAAAAGTGATGTAGGAAAATATGTAGTTACGATAATTTATCTTAGGTATTCAATCTCCTTACACATCCTTATCTTTGTGTATAACAAAATAACAACCATCTCTATTAAAGATTATTCTAAAAATCCAGAGTATCATATATGAATGTTAGGAAATAGTCAGAATATGCATGAATAATAAAAAAGTGTACATGTAAATTAGACTTCAGATAGAAAAATTAATTTATTATATGTGTTAGGGTTATGAATGATGAAGAAAAATAAGTATAAACTTTGAGGATTACTTCAATGCTCAGTGTTAATGATAAGTTGTGTATAAGCAGTTAGTTCCTTAAAAAATGTGCTAGAGAAATTAGGATTTAAATTTGTGCATACGTTAAAAGTTAGACAATGCATGAAGTAATAAGGTATGTTTTGAAGATCATATGACATAAATGAATAACAGGTCATATAAGTTATGCGCTAGAGAAATGAGCAAAGAAATTAACAGTATAAGCGGAAGCATTAAAAATTCAAGACGATCAGAGCTCATTTAGGGAGATGCAACAGTTTTCTAAGGTCATTGACATTAATTAATGAAGTGTAAAATAAGTTTACCAGATGGATAAGTTGCTTGAGAAGAAATCTCTTGACGTGTGAAATATTTACTTCTCTTAAAATTGAGATTTTTAGAATGGAGAAATAGGAAGAACATGTTTTTTACTTTGAACATGAGATGATCGAAGAATTTAAGATCGTCATTAATATTAGAAGTTAAATATATAGCACAAATACATTTAGTATTATCATGGAATGAAAGACAACACAAAATAAAAGAAAATTCAGTCGCCGTCAAATATAGAACACAAGAACAGATTTCATCTCAGACTTTTGTAGTTGAAATGTGGAAAGGGAGTAGAATTTAAGAGGAAGAAAAAAGGTGAGAATTAACTGAGGAGATGTCTACAAATATAGCAGAAATAAATGTAAAAAGGGATAGGTTGTACATCAGAACATGTCAAGAGCATTGAAGGAAAGATCATAATAATCAGAGTTCTTGAACTCAGAAGTAGTTAATAGTGATGGGGGAATGCAGCGTATTTTTTGGATAAAACTCTCACGAAATCCGAGACTTCAAAAAATGAGCCATAATTAAAACAGCTTAGGTTAAAAACATTAGTAAATGTGCTGAAATTTTTTGTCTGAAGTGGGAATTGTTAATGCTATAAAAGCTCAGTCGATACTTTCACTTATAAGACAAGGTACGAAGAAAATGTTCTCCACAATGATTAGTCGTAAAGAGAGATATGTTAACATTAGTCAATAAATGCACAGGGTATCATAGTTTTCCATGACATATCCTAAATCCCCTATAGGAGCAAAAGAGTAGATCTGTTAATACACTGCTTCGAACCTGTCTTTTGTGATATATATATATATATATATATATATATATATATATATATATATATATATATATATATATATATATATATATATATATATATATATATATATATATATATATATATATATATATATATATATATATATATATATATATATATATATATATATATATATATATATATATATATATATATATATATATATATATATATATATATATATATATATATATATATATATATATATATATATATATATATATATATATATATATATATATAATATATATATATATATATATATATATATATATATATATATATATATATATATATATATATATATATATATATATATATATATATATATATATATATATATATATATATATATATATATATATATATATATATATATATATATATATATATATATATATATATATATATATATATATATATATATATATATATATATATATATATATATATATATATATATATATATATATATATATATATATATATATATATATATATATATATATATATATATATATATATATATATATATATATATATATATATATATATATATATATATATATATATAATATTAAAAAGGAGTCGAATAAATTAGTTTCAGATTTTATCTCGAGAAATTTTCATTTTTTAAAAAATTTAATTAAACAATAAAACATAAAAATAAACTTAACCTTTATGTAACAATTCTTATCGAGATGTAATCGAATGTGGCCAAATTCTGGCATGTATTTTCCAGAAAGACCAAATTCGAATAGGTTGTTATACACTTGAAGTTCTAATTCAGCTTGAAGGTTACAGCTTTTCACTTTGTAATCACAAGTTGGTTCAGCACATACAAAACAAGCACTTTCTCCATGTATGTAAGAATTTCTATTAAATATATATATATATATATATATATATATATATATATATATATATATATATATATATATATATATATATATATATATATATATATATATATATATATATATATTTAATAAAATTATTATATATTATATATATATATATATATATATATATATATATATATATATATATATATATATATATATATATATATATATATATATATATATATATATATATATATATATATATATATATATATATATAGGGGCGAAACTGACTGGTAGCATGTTGCAAGGCACTGTTGCACGGAACTGTTGCAATGTTGCATGCAACATTGCAAAGAGGCGGTACCCCCTCTGAGGTAGGCGGAGCGAACTTTCTGAGGGGAAAGGGAGGACGGAGCCTCTCTTTCATGGTCTTTCGCTAGTTGATATTAATCCGATAATTAATTCAAATAATCAGCTAATTAATTATGTTAAACTTTTAAGCTCCGCCTCTTTTTGACACTTAACCCTTTAAGCCTCGACCACTTTTCCTTTGTACGTGTCGCCCTGCACGTGTCATACCTTATTTGGTATTGCCAGGGAATAACTCAAGATCTTTCCTGAGTGTCATTTATAGCTATTTCTATCTTTTTCTTGCACTTTCTAGACCACTTTTCAGCAATTGGCACTCATGCAATTCCATGTCAACATGATTTGCTTGTGTCAGCAGGCATTGGCATTGCAAAAGTCTTTTTGCAATATTACATGGCACTCTTGGTGATGACGTCATCTGCGCATGCGCAGACTGTTTACCCTATGACGTCATGGCACGGGCTATCTTGAGAATATGACGTCGTCTGACCGCCATTTTTCCTTAATCACATGGTTTTTATTTTCGTAGATTTTTTTCTCTTAACTACTTGATTTCTGTCCGATATTTTGATCACGTGGTTTCCGCCATCTTAAATTTGAATTTTCCCGCCATTTCTTCTTGACCGCAGTCCATCTATTGAGTGAAAATAAAACTTCCTCCTATATTTAGAGTAAGAACTTAAAACATTTGTGAGCTAGGATTCGCAACCTCGACCTTCTGATTTGAATTCCATAACGCTACCATTTCGCCGACTTGATCATACCTTACAATGAGCGAATTTATATATGTACTGTAATTACCACAATGATCCTTGGAATATAATTTGTGTAAATATATGTGTATATATGTATATATATATATATATATATATATATATATATATATATATATATATATATATATATATATATATATATATATATATATATATATATATATATATATATATATATATATATATATATATATATATATATATATATATATATATATATATATATATATATATATATATATATATATATATATATATATATATATATATATATATATATATATATATATATATATATATAAGATATATAAGACTGGTGTCCGTTATGTTCGGGGTTGGGTGGTTTCTCTTCTTCCTTTCTCTTTTATAAGCCCTCTCCTTGAAAAGGGCTCTGCCAGTGAGTGGTGGCGATCTTTAAAAACAAACCTTCTTATCCTTTCTTTTCAAGTCCGCAAGAATGGATCACACCTTTTGCAAGGAGAAATTTCAGGCGTTTCTGTGCTGCTAACTAGTCTAACGTACTCTCTTACTTCTCTGATTTATCATAGAATTATTACTGTTTTTGTAAGAAGGTCACTCGAGGTTCGCTGATCGAACAACAGAGGTGATTATCTCCGTAATGGAGGTGTACATCCATTAATTTCCCCTTCAGTTAAGACTAACAATTCTTGGTTTAGCTCTTCTAGTGTTCGCGATATTCCCTGAATTCAGATATTATCTTTCTCTTCAAACTCCGGAAACATCCAACATTTTATTCTAGGAATCGAGAAAAATCTATTCTTCTTAAGATCAAAAGCATATATTTCCTCCCTAAATGCAATAATCTTTCTGAGCCTTACTCCTACCCACTTTCTGGTATTTTGCTAAAAACTTTTAACTCTAACTTTGCTTTTTCCTCTTTCTTTACTTTCGTATCTTAAAAGGATATAACTACCCTTTACCATCTGCTGAAGCTGAAATATTCCTCCAAAATCCTTTTCCTCTAATTCTACTTCAGACAATTCAAGAACTTTTCATCTAATATATCTTCAATTTACGCCAACCATTTTAATTAACCGCTTTTAGATAACTTATTCCTGGTTTCTTTGAACTTAATATCAAGAAGTAGTACTATCATAGTATAATCCATTCTATTGTTCTCTCAACTTGAGCTTCTGAGCTACTATTCTGCTATTTTGAATTTCATCATTATCATTCTACTTTGCCTTTCATTCACTTCTTGATGAAACGAGGGTGCATTTAGCCTGTTAATATAAAAATAGCGGCCATTTTCAACCCTATAACTATCGTCCAATTTATTTAAAAACAGTTCTTTCTAATTTTCGACTTTATCTCCTCTGTGAAGATTTGGAAATATCTAAATTATTCAACCTTCTTCTTATAAGGAACGTTAACAGGTGGTCTTCTTATCTTCTAACTTTTTGTCATCAATTCTTCGACATTTTGGTGAATCTTCCGATGTAGAGTTAGAAAAATTAAAACCCTTTAATGAAAGAGTCGAGCACAAAGTTTTAATTTCTAAACTTCCCTCGTTCGTTATATGTTTAACTCTGTGGTTTTCTTTCTGATTTCCTATTACCATTCTTTCTTAAATCTATTAATAGTGGTGCTCCAGAGGAATATGTCTTATCACCAACTCTTTTTCTACTTTTCGTTAGACTCATTCTTAATTACTTCAACTATCAGCTCCTATGGCGACGACTTCACCCTTTCTTTTACCTTTCATTTTGGAAGATACCACACCCAGAAACAAAAAACAGTCCGGAAAGCCGTGAAACAAACAATTTCCAATCTTTCTTGAATTTGTTAATAAGGCAAAGAAAACGTGGTTGTTCCAAATATTCCAAAAACTCGGTACTTCTAACTCTTTACGTAATTTAATTTTCCACTCAACTATAAAAGGCGCTATACCCAAATCGTCGACAGGAAAAGTAGTCGACAGGTCAAAGGGCCGACACTTTTGAAAAAAATGTGTCGATCACTTTTCTTTTCAATTTCAACGTGTCGACGTTTTGGACACATGTGAAAATAAATGTGTCGGCTGTTTGACCAACATCGTATTTTTTTTTATTTCGATACAATCGATACGTAAGCCTATTTTTAAATTTTATTATTATAATAATTATGAATGGATTTTTTTTATTTTTAATATATTATTTTAGTAGATGCATGGCACACGAACATTTGTCTACGGGGGCTCTGCCCCCCGTACCCCCCGACCCGTGAGTGATGATGATATATATCTTTCGATTAATCGATATCGATTTATAGTGTCGACGATTTGGACAAGTTATAAAAAAAAGATGTCGGCCCTTTGACCTTACCAAAAAAAGTTGTCGACGTTTTGGACAAGTGAGAAAATTTTGTTAATGTTTTTTTCAAAAGTGTCGGCCCTTTGACCTGTCGATTACTTTTCCTGTCGACGATTTGGTGTAATCCCGCTATAAAATCTTCGAAAGCAAAAAAAAATTCTAGACTTACTGTGTACTTAATATTGATGTTGCTTCCTTCGCGACCTTCCTTTGAATATATATATATATATATATATATATATATATATATATATATATATATATATATATATATATATATATATATATATATATATATATATATATATATATATATATATATATATATATATCCTTCTACTACTCACCCCCTTAAGAATGGTAGCGTAGGACTAACACCCAATTTTTTGGTTTCTTTCTTGACCCCTTTCTGAGTGTTCTACTCCCAATGGAAGGGGTATACACCCTCTAGTGAGCCCTCCTTCAACCACGGCGTAGCCAAAGCAACTTTTCAAAATTTTTCTAGGCATTGTTTTGAGGGTTCAGTCACATCTCGGAAACATATTCTCATTCCCTTTACATCTTTTCCCTTCCCCCCTTTAGAGGCTATTGGCGTAGTCTAGTATCCTATTTTTCTCAATTTCTTTTTTGATCCCATTTGAGCATTTACCGTTATTAACGCTTCTTCCCTCAACTCATCTTGGCACCATGACATTCAAATTGGGGGATCTTTTGTGGGATATTAACCCTCTTCCCTTTCCAAACTGTTTCTTAAGCCTAATTAGATATTCTGGGCCTCTCATAGCTTCTTTTAACTTAAATGATTCCTCTCAACCAATCACGATTTCACAGCTCTTCTCCTTCTTTCTGGTGAGTTTCCTTGACGTACGAGGAGGCGAGTGACGCACATCCCTTCCTTCTTGACTTTGGTGACTTTGTATAGATTTTGCCATAGAGAACATCAGGTGAGCTTTTATTTATCACAGTCGCCAATAGCCTAAAGCTTCAAATGCTGTATTCGATAATAGCAAATTATTCATAATAACTAAAAGTATCATTTCAGATAAACATAATCATCAAAATACTTGATTTCATATTTGGTCGGGGAAGGATTCGAACACTTTTCCTTATGAATTAAAATTCAAAACGTTACCACTAAGCTACGACGAAAGTTTGCTATTGTAAGAGTAATATTATGATTTTAAATAATGTGCATCAATTTTGCAAATTTCTAAATTTTATTTTACACAACATTTATTTATTTCATTTTAGTCAACATTACATTCTTTGCATTTACATTTCATTTAACTATACATAATTTATTATTCCATATTATTTAATATATTCTAAATTAACACCATTTTCTCAAAAGATACAAATAAAATAATTCACTATTTTCCATATATATATATATATATATATATATATATATATATATATATATATATATATATATATATATATATATATATATATATATATATATATATATATATATATATATATATATATATATATATATATATATATATATATATATATATATATATATATATATATATATATATATATATATATATATATATATATATATATATATATATATATATATATATATATATATATATATATATATATATATATATATATATATATATATATATACATATAATTAATCCTGAAACTCATTCAATTTATATTTCATCCCAGAATCGTGCAAAATCTATTTTTTGAGTTACCATTTAATGACTAGCTGTAGTCATTATCAAGAGTAGCTAAAATTAAGATAAAAAATGAGTACTAACAGTAAACTATGCAATAAAAAAAATAGAAATTAAAAAAAAATATGCGATGAACAATAATAAAACAGAATACAAATAAAAGTATATAAAAAAGCTTCATTATCCCTCTAAAGACAACAAACAAAAATTTAGAATAATAATTATATGCACTGTAACTCCCCCTCTCCCCATTCCCAAGTTAAATTTAAAATAAATTCATAATAATACTAATTTAATAATTGTGAAAAAAACATACTCAGCATTCACTAAAACACATCTGAGACTAAATAAACGCATGCACACTTTATCAGCTATAATCTAAACATACAAATTTAGTTGGTAAAGAAAAGTATCAAACTACAACCCTATATTACTTGAAACCCCATATATACATAAAGTAGTACAAAGTATTAATAACAAAATACAAACAACTTTCTAACATTAAAAACAAACATTCTAATTTAATTACTGAAGCACATCAACATTACATCTACATATCCATGGTTATCAGATTCATACATAGACACACATATGCACACATTTACACCTATATAGACCCTAACATACACATACATCTTAATACATACATATATGCATACATTAATTAATCCTTAAACTCATTCAATTTATATTTCATCCCAGAATCGTGCAAAATCTATTTTTTCAGATACCAAAAACTCTTTTCAAAGCCGCAAATGCAGTAATCTTTCTGGGTCTTCTTCTTCTCGACCTTTCTGGCATTTTGCAAAAAATGTTAACTCTAACTTTGCTTCTTCCTCTTTCCCTCCTCTAGTCTCTTCAGATGGCCATTTTACCTTCAACTAAAGCTGAACTCTTCGCTCCTACTTTTGCTTCTAACTCTACTTAAGACGATTCCGAAGCCATTCCTCCTCCTTTAACACCCCCAAACTCATTTATGCATAACTTTGTAATTTCATCTAAAAATGTAATTTCTGCTCTCTCTGAGCTTAACACTAAGAAGGCGTATGGTCCTGATGGTATTCCACCAGCGGTTCTCAAACTTGTGCTTCCGAGCTTCCACCCAGCATTGGTAAACTATTTCGTCTTTGCCTCTCTACTTCGGCATTCTCTTCTTGCTTTAAACGTGCGCTCATCCAACCTGTACCGAAGAAGGTGGACCCCTCTAATAACTCTAAATATCATCCTATTTCATTAACTTCCATTCTTTCTGAAGTTTTTGAATCTATCCTAAACAGGAAGATTTGGAAGCATCTCAATTCTTCCAAACTTTTCTATGATCGCCAGTATGGCTTTCATAAAGAACGTTCTACTGGTGATCTTCTTTCCCTACTTTCTGACTCTTGGCCATCTGCTCTTCGGGGTTTCTTTGAATCTTTCGCTGTGGCGCTAGACATATCGAAAGCCTTTGATAAAGTCTGGAACAAAGCTTTGATTTCCAAGCGTTCCTTTTTCGGAACCTATCCTTCTCTCTATGAAATTCTCTCTAATTTCCTTTCCGGTCTTTCTATAGCAGCTGTTGTACACGGCCAACGTTCTTCTTATATATCAATAAAAAATGCTGTTCTCAAGGATTTGTCCTTTCCCCAACTTTTTTTCTAATTTTCATCAATGACCTTCTCTTTACTACTTCATCTCTTGTCCATTCCTATGCCGATGGCTCCACCCTTCATTACTCCTTTCAATTTGAAAGATATCCCTCCAAACAGCAGTTGATTGATTTAAAAAGGATGGCCTTGGAGCAACTAACCTCTGATCTTTCTCGTATTTCCGATTGGAGCAGAGTAAACATGGTCGTTTTCAATGCCTCAAACACTCAGTTAGCCAATCTTTATACTCGACACAATCTTTCACACAACTATGATATCTTCTTTGAAAACACTCAACTCAAACCTTCATCTGCTCTCAATATTCTTGGAGTTTCTCTTTCTCGTGATCTTTCTTGGAAAGATCACATTATTTCTCTTTCTAAGCAAGCTTCTAAGAGGTTGGGTGTTCTGAAGCACCTTAGTGGTTTTTTTTAACGCCACCCCATTTGCTTGCTCTGTATAGGGATGTTGTTCGCCCTTGTATGGAGTACGCCTCTCACATCTGGGGTGGTTCCACACATACAGCTATTCTCGAAAAGGTGGAATCTAGGGCTTTTCGACTCATCAATTCTCTTACTCTTACTAACTCTCTTCAGACTCTTTCTTCCCGTCGAATTGTTGCATCACTTTCTCTATACTATCGCTATTACAACGGATATTGTACTTCTGAACTCTCACGATGCATACCTCCTCCATTGAGAAGGGCTCGTGCGACACGACTTTCAATACAGTCTCATCCTTTCTCTGTCCAATTCTCCGACTACAGACTTAATCGCTGTGCTCATTCCTACATGTACTCTACTGGTAAAGTCTGGGACACACTCCCTTTATCTGTTTTCCAAACTTTACTTGACTTGCACACTTTTAAACTCAGAGTATCGGGTCACGTTGGTCATTAGCGATTAGATCCCGAATGTTCCCCAACTCTGGGGGAATTTGGAAGGCCTTCTGCTTTTGTCCACTAGAGGAGATATAAATATATATATATATATATATATATATATATATATATATATATATATATATATATATATATATATATATATATATATATTTATATAGCCCCTCATCCACCCCTTCCCTCATCACCACTTGGGAATTGTTGGCCTCCGGTGATAGGTTTGGAACCACTAAGACAAAGCTGCCGGCTTGGCCTGATGCACGGTCTATTTTTCCGTTTAATTTCTGCAACATTCACGGACTGCATTCTAATTTCCACTTTGCTGAACATCACCTTTCTTCTTCAAGACCTCACCTCTTATTCTTTACCGAGACTCAGATGTTTGAGCGTTCTGATAGCAAACTCTATTCTGTTTCCTCCTACTGTCTCTATCCTAAATTCTCAGGCAAAGGCTGTTGTTGTGCATACTTGCCCAACGATGTCGTTAGTTCTCGTGTCTCTGATTTGGAGTCTTCTAAATTTTCCACCTTATGGTTTAGGCTCTCATGCCATTCTACGACTAAATTCATTATTTATCTCCTATTTCTACTGACTATCCTAAATTCTTCGACTATTTAAACTCTAAAATAGAACACATTCTCTCTTCTTCTCATTTCTCTGAAATCATCATTTTAAGTTATTTCAATGTTCACCACTGCCAATGGCTTTCATAAAGTTCTCATAATTCAGCTGGTGAACGTGCCTTCCGTTTCACTATCCAAAATGGCATTGAGCAATTGGTGAAGCTCCCTATTCGTATCCCTGATTGTCTTGGAGATGAACGCAACATTCTAGACCTTTTCCTAACTTCTAATCCTTCTCCTTATACTGTTAAACTCTTTTCTCCTCTGGGTTCCTCCGATCACCTTCTTATCTCTGTATCCTCTTCTATCTCTTCAAGTCTTCCGCAGAAAAGACACCTTCTTATTGAAAGAAAACGTTTGTGGCACTTCGGTGCCACAAGCTGGTCGGACTTGCGGTCGTTTTTCTTCAATTTTTCGTGGGATGGGTCCCTCGGAGTGTGTAGAATGCATTGCCGAGGTGATCTTCTCTGGCATAGAGGCGTACATTCCATATTCTTTCCTTTCTACTAAACCTAGCAAACCTTGGTTTAACTCAGCTTGTTCTCGCTTTATCACCCGCAGGGATGTTGCTTTCAGGGATTACTATCTTCCTCAAACTCCAGAAACTCACGCTACTTATATTTCATCCAGGAATCGTGCAAAGTCTCTCCTTCGTAACACTAAAAACTTATTTCTCCATAGAAAATGCAATAATCTTTCTGGTTCCTCTTCTTCACGTTCTTTCTGGCATTTTACAAAAAATGTCAACTCTAATTTTGCTTCTACCTCTTTCCCTCCTTTAATATCTTCCGACGGTACAATTGCTCTTTTACCTTCTTCTAAAGCTGAACTCTTTGCTCAAACTTTGGCCTCTAATTTAACCTTAGACGATTTTAGGGCTATTCCTCATCCTTCAACCCCCTCAAACTCAATTATGCCTAAAATAAGAATTTCTTCTTAAGATGTCATTTCTGCTTTCTCTGAGCTTAATACTAAAAAAGCGTACGGTCCCGATGGTATTCCTCCTGTGCCTTTCTAATTCAACTTTCACTTCTTGCTGGAAACTTGCGCTCATTCAGCCTGTGCAGAAGAATGGGGACCTCTCTCAACCCTCCAACTACAGTCTTATTTTTTTGACCTCCGTTTTCTCTAAAGTTTTCGAATCTATCCTTAACAGGAGCATTTGGAAACATCTCAATTCTTCTAATCTTATCTCAGATCGCCAGTATGGCTTTTGAAAGAAACGCTCTACTGGTGATCTTCTTTCCCTTCTCTCTGACTCTTGGTCCTCCGCTCTTCGGCATTTCGGTGAATCATTTGCTGCGGCGCTGGAACAAATCGAAAGCTTTCGATAGAGTCTGTCACAAAGCTTTGATTTCCAAACTTCGTTCTTTCGGAATCTATCCTTCTCTCTGTGACCTTCTCTCTGATATCCTTTCCGGTCGTTCTATAGCAGCTGTTGTAGAAGGCCACCGTTCATCCCATAAATCAATTAATAGTGGTGTTCCTCAAGGATCTGTCCCATCCCCAACACTTTTTCTGCTTTTTCATTAATGACCTTCTCTCCATTACTTCATCTACTTTCCACTCCTATGCTGATGACTCCACACTTCATTATTCCTTCCAATTTGAAAAACGCCAAACCCAACATCAGTTGATAGACTTGAGAAGGGTAGACTTGGAGCAACTAACCTCTGATCTTTATTGTATTTCAAATTGAGGCAGTGAAAACATGGTCGTTTTCAATGCCTCAAAAACTCATTTCCTTCATCTCTCCAATCGACACAATCTTCCACACAACTATATCTTCTTCGAAACCACACAACTCAATCCTTCATCTGTTCTTAATATTCTTGGTGTTTCTATTTCTCGTGATCCTTAACAGTGATGGAAAGATCACATTACTTCTCTTTCTAAACAAGCTTCTAAGAGGTTGGATATTCTGAGGGGCCTTCAGAATTACTTTACGCCACCATAGTTGATTGCTCTGTATAGAGGTGTTGTTCGCCCCTGTATGGAGTATGCTTCTCACATCTGAGGTGGTTCCACACACACAGCTCTCCAAGAGAATGTGGCGTCTAGGGCATTTCGTCTCATCAACTCTCCTGCTCTTACTAACTCTCTTCAATCTCTTTCTGACCGTCAAATTGTTGCGTCATTCTCTCTTTACTATCGCTATTACAAAAGACACTGCTCTTCTGAACTCTCTCGTCGCATACCTCCTCCATTGAGAAGAGCTCGTGCAACACGCATTTTTACACAGTCTCATCCTTTCTCTTTCCAACTTTCCTAGTTGTAGACCTAACCGCTGTGCTTAATCTTACATATACTCTACTGGTATGGTCTGAAACACACTTCTTTCATATGTTTTCCCAACTTCGTTTGACTTGCGTACTTTGAAACACCGTGTATCTGGACACGTCGGACTCCAACGACCATGATAGATCTTTCTCAACTCTCTTGAAATTTGGTAGGCCTCTGGTCTTAGCCCACCGGAGGAGGTATATACATATATATATATATATATATATATATATATATATATATATATATATATATATATATATATATATATATATATATATATATATATATATATATATATATATATATATATATATATATATATATATATATATATATTATATATATATATATATATATATATATATATATATATATATATATATATATATATATATATATATATATATATATATATATATTTATTTAATATTCGAACCCTAGGTTGACCAATGCAAATTGAGAGATAACACTTTATTTATCAACACCAAATCATGCAAATATTCAAAAATTTACAAAATTGAAAAGTAATTCGAGAAACAAGCTTTCGCCCGTCCTTTGGGGCCTCTTTCAGGTGTATATATATATATTATATATATATATATATATATATATATATATATATATATATATATATATATATATATATATATATATATATATATATATATATATATATATATATATATATATATATATATATATATATATATATATATATATATATATATATATATATATATATATATATATATATATATATATATATATATATATATATATATATATATATATATATATATATATATATATATATATATATATATATATATATATATATATATATATATATATATATATATATATATATATATATATATATATATATATATATATATATATATATATATATATATATAGCAAATAATATGACGACAAATAAGCATGACATCAAGTTAAGGTGGAGATAGACGCATTGTTGATCAATATTTAATAACTGTAAACAATTGTATAATATGCCTCCTTTTCATATATTGAATGAATGCGTCCACGTGAGTTTGACAATAAATTTCATTTGATGTGCATGGTATGTCTTATGTGTGTTTTTGTTCCTTATATATATAATATATATATTTTTAGTCTTGGTTTTCAGAGGTGCCTTTGCACCTCTGTGTGTGTGTGATAGTAATTGTATGAATGGTTTGTTGTTTGGCTCTTGATCCGTAAGCATTTACACTTACTACACAGATGTTCCATTAATTGTCAGCACCAATCAAATTTTAGATTTCATATGCTTATTAACTGTAATTTAACATATCTTTGTAGAAATTCATACAACCAACTACTGATCCAGTTTAAATAATTGTGTGTAATTTATACAATCTCTCCTCTATAGTAACTAAGTAATAGCAGTTTTAGTTTCGTTTTTGTAATGTGTTTTAATTTATAGTGTATTGATTTATTTAGTGTGTTTATATATTTCATTTACAATGTTAATTTTAATGCAGTTTATATCATTAATGTAATTAATTGTTCTTTTTTTTTTTTTTTTTTTTTTCACAGTTATATACTCTTGAAAATGATTTAAGTTAAATCGAAACGTAGAGAATAATAAAAAATTGTTTACAGTTATTAAATATTGATCAACAATGCGTCTATCTCCACCTTAACTTGATGTCATGCTTATTTTTCGTCATATTATTTGCTATAAAGATTAAGCTCAAAAGGAGCACCAACATTTATATATATATATATATATATATATATATATATATATATATATATATATATATATATAATATATATATATATATATATATATATATATATATATATATATATATATATATATATATATATATATATATATATATATATATATATATATATATATATATATATATATATATATTATATATATATATATATATATATATATATATATATATATATATAATATATATATATATATATATATATATATATATATATATATATATATATACATTTATATATGTTATAAATACATCAGAAACATTAATTGAAAATAAAAATTACATAATGTAAATAAAGTGTTTAATGAAATATATTTCTGTAGGACGTGAAAACAAAAAAAAGGAAAAAAAGAAAGAAATACAAATGGTAAAAAGACAAGAGAAGAGAAAAAAACAGAGAGATAGATCTAATAGTGTGATCTCTTGAGAGAGAGAGAGAGAGAGAGAGAGAGAGAGAGAGAGAGAGAGAGAGAGAGAGAGAGAGAGAGAGAGAGAGAGAGAGAGAGACAGAGAGAGAGACAGAGAGAGATCTTACATATGTTCTTCTCCTTGTTCATCAGGACGTGTTGGCTTTAAATCTTTTAAGATAATTGAGCAGGGTGGACTTGTTACTGTAATATATATATATATATATATATATATATATATATATATATATATATATATATATATATATATATATATATATATATATATATATATATATACTTTTCTTTTTTAATCTCGCTTCTGGTGGGCAAAGGCCAGTGTGCAACTAAAAATCCAGCAGACTCAGGGGGAAAGGAAAAAAAAGATCAAATTAAAATTAAAAGCCGTCTTGACCTGATACACGACTTTTAAAGGTGTGTAATTCATAACAGTTGGTAAAATAGATTAAAGAAGTGTGTTCCAGCCTTTTCCAGTAGAGTACATGTAAGAATGAGCATAGCGGTTAAGTCTTAAGTCTGGGGTCAGAGAGTTAGATAGTGAAAGGATGAGACTGTGTAGAAAGACGAGTGCACGAATCCTTTTCAATAGAGGAGGTAAGCGACAAGAGAGCTCAGAAGAGCAGAGTCCATTGTAATTGCGATGGTATAGAGAGAATGACGCAACAATTTGACGGGCAGAAAGAGATTAGAGAGAATTAGTGAGAGAAGGAGAGTTGATAAGTCGAAAAGCCCTAGAATCCACCTTATCAAGGATAGCTGTATGAGTGGAACCACTCCAGATGTGTGACGCATACTCCATACAAGGGCGAAAAACACCCCTAGACAGAGCAAGCAACTGGGGTGGTGTGAAGCAATACTGAAATCGCCTCAAGACACCCAACCTCTTAGAAGCTTGTTTAGAAAAAGAAATAATGTGATCTTTCCAAGAAAGATCACGAGAAAAAGAGACACCAAGAATATTAAGGAGAGATGAAGGTTTGAGTTGTTTGTTTACGAAGAAGATATCATAGTTGTGTGGAAGATTGAGTCGAGTAGAGAGATGGAGAAATTGAGTTTTTGTGCCATTGAAAACAATAATGATTTCTGTGCTCCATTGTGAAATGCGAAATAGATCAGAGGTCAGCTGTTCCAAGGCTACCTTCCTTGCGCCTACTAACTGTCGTTGGGAAAAGAGTAATGAAAGGTGGAGTCATCAGCATAGGAGTGGATAGGAGATGAAGTAACAGAGAGAAGGTCATTAATTAAAAGCAGGAAAAAGTGTTGGGGGATAGTACAGATCCTTGAGTAGCACCCCTATTAACAGATTTATAAGAAAAACGATGGCCGTCTACAACAGCTGTTATAGAACGATCGGAAAGGAAATTAGAGAGAAGGATAGATTCCGAAAGTGGGAAGTTTAGAAATCAAAGCTTTGTGCCAGACTATCGAAAGCTTTCGATATGTCCAGAGCAACAGCAAAAAATTCCCCGAAATGCCTCAGAACGGAGGAACAAGTGTCAGAGAGAAGGGAAAAAAGATCCCCAGTAGAGTGTTTCTTACGAAAGCCATACTGGCGATCTGATATTAGATTAGAAGAATTGAGATGTTTCGAAATCTTCCTGTTAAGAATAAATTCGAAAAGTTTAGAAAGAATGGAGGTTAAAGAAATGGGACGATATTTAGAGGGCTGAGAGGTGCCCCCTTTTTCAGCAAAGGCTGAATGAGCCCACGTTTCCAGGAAGAAGGGAAGGAAGGTTGAAGTAGAAAGACATAGGAAAAAAAGTTTACCAATGCAGGGTGCAAGCTCGGAAGCACAAGTTTTAAGAACCACAGGAGGGATAAAATCAGGAACGTACGCCTTCTTAGAAGTATAAAGACATTGAAGGAAAAGTTTACCTCTGCAAAGTGCAAGCTCGGAAGCGCAAGCTTTGAGAACCACAGGAGGAATAACATTCAGGAGCGTACGCTTTCTTAGTGTTAAGCTCAGTGAGGGGAGAAATTACTTTTTTAGAAGAAATTACAATTTTAGACATAAACGATTTGGAGGAGGTTGAAGGAGTATGAACAGCTCCGGAATCGTCTAACGTTGAATTAGAAGCAAAAGTTTGAGCGAAGAATTCAGCTTTAGAAGAAAGCAAAACGGCAGTTGCACCGTCAAAAGATACTAGAGGAGAGATACATAATCATTCCATCGAAAATCAGAAAAGTACAACCGCTCGTCAGACTAGTTAGTTGCACTGAAATGCCAGAAACGTCTCATCACCCAAGGCAGGGACCGTTCTTGCGGAACACTTGAAGAAAGAGGACAAGATGCAGAGATTACAGGGTGATCGGATGAACACAGAGGATGAAGAGTTTAAAAGTGTAAGGAGAAGCATGTTGGCTTCATAACTAAGACGGTTCAAGGATTAGGGTAGAGAGATGCTCCAACTGCTCAAGGTTATTCTGAACAGAAGGGTAGGCGAGTTCTCCAGCTGGATCATGAGAGATAGATGAAAGCCATTGGTGTTGATGAACATTGAAATCACCTAAAATAATTATTTCTGAGAAAAGAGAAGAAAAGAGAATGTGTTCTATTTTGGAGTTGATAGTCGAAGAATTTTTGATAGTCAGTAGAGTAAGGAGATAAGTAGACATAACAGATAAATTTAGCTGCAGAGTTGGAAGAAAGTTTAAGTTATAATAAATGAGAATTCAGAAGATTCCAAATTAGAGACAAGAGAATAAAATAACATCGTTGCGCATGTATGTGCAACATCCGCCTTTGTCTGAAAATTGAGGATAGAGAGAGTAGGAGGAAACAGAGTAGAACTTCCTGTTAGAGCACTCAAACACCTGAGTTTCGGTTAAGAATAAAAGCTGAGGCCTAGAAGAAGAGAGTGGAAATTAGTAAAGAGACCATGAATGTTGCAGAAGTAAATGAAGAAGGAAGATCTTGCACCTGGGCAAGTCGGCATAGAGGTCATGGTGGCACCAACCCCATCACCGTAGGCCAAAAACTACCAAGTGGTGATGAGGGAAGGACTGGATGAGGGGCCTTCTTTTTATGCTGCCCCTCGAAGCTTCTCCGAAGTAGTTTTATGTTTCTTTTTTTTTTTTTTTAACAGAACGCCACCACCACGGGTAGAGCCCTTTTCAAGGAGGGGATACACACACAGGAACAAAGCTCATTCAAACACACACACACCTAACGCACAGCCTTCAGCTGAGCACAGACGGAAGCCTTGAAGAGTGGAAGATTAAATACAGAGGAAAAATAGATAATGTTAGAGAATTCCACAAAATAGAGGTGGCTGGAAAGAAGGAGGTACAGCAACGGGCTAGCCTAGAATTTCCTATGTCCACACAAAATTGGTGCGAAAGCAGGGCACGCCTTGTGCAACGGGGACGACGCAACGGTGGAGGAATGCAAGAGGCTAATTCCCTCGAGCACCTGCCATTGAAGTACCTGTAAAAAAAGATAGCCAACGCCAACGTCATGCCGCAGAGACAGAGGATCAGGAGAGTTTGAAAGTAGGGGACAGTTTATTAATCTCTTAGCTTTTGACTCAACCCTATCCAGAAGAGAGGAAGAGCCGGAGCCCCCCCCCCCAAATGTGAGAACAGTACTCCATACAATGAAGAATAAGACCCTTATATATTTGGAGTAACTGCTCAGAAGAAAAAATTCTCGCAATCTGAACAGAACTCCCAGCTTCTTTGAGGCCGCTTTAGAAACCATTCTAATATGCAGCTTCCAAGACAGTTTGTTGTTTATGTTTAGACCAAGAATGCTAATGTTATTTACAGGTGAGTTGGGAGAGCCATCGAAGAGGATAGGAAAGTTAGGAGGTGTTTTTGAGAGGGAGATGAGAAGAAGTTGA
Organism: Armadillidium nasatum; assembly: GCA_009176605.1. NCBI lineage: Eukaryota > Metazoa > Arthropoda > Malacostraca > Isopoda > Armadillidiidae > Armadillidium > Armadillidium nasatum. The sequence goes on from SEYY01019411.1 coordinate 64,296, forward strand.
GTTTTTAAAGGGTTGAATTTTACAAGGATGCTATGACCCCACCGGGAAACCCCATCCAGATCGGCAAGAATAGAATCGTAAAGTTGAAGACGAGAAGCAACTCTAGAAGCAAAAGAGGGAGCAGATTTGAAATGAATAGAAGAATGCAGAGTTGAGTCAATAGCATAAGAGTGAACAGAGTTAGAAGTGCAGATGAGAAAATCGTTAATGAAAAGTAAGAATAGAGTTGGAGATAAAACAGAACCCTGAGGAACGCCACAGTTGACAGAAAAGGAGGAAGAGGTCGCTCTATCTTCAAGAGCCGAAATAAAACGATCTGAGAGAAAACTAGACAAGAGTGAGCAAAAGAGAAGGAGGAAACCAAAAGGAAGGGAGCTTGGAGAGCAGCGACGCTTGCCATAGCCTGTCAAAAGCCTTGATATGTCAGGGGCCACCACACAAGACTCCCCGAAGTCCTTAAGGGCAGAAAACCATAGTATAGTAAGATAGGAAAGTATGTCACCAGTTGACCTCGAGCGTCGAAAGCCATACTGGTGATCAGAGAGAAGAGAATAAGAGAGTTGAAGAGAGTTTTAATCTTCTAACTATCGTCCCATTTCTTTAACCTCCATTTTTTCTAAAGTTTTCTAATCTATTCTTAACACGAAGATTTGGAAACATCTCAATTCTTCTAATCGTATCTCCGATCGCATGGCTTTCGAAAGA
>SEYY01019411.1:70000-73251 GCA_009176605.1 Armadillidium nasatum
ACACACACAAACACACACACACACATGCACGCAGTCACATGCACGCAACCATACATATAATTTAGTGATGGCATCCGCATCCGCATCCGCATGCGCGGATGCGGAACATCCGCACAAAAATCAACATCCGCATCCGCATTTTCGAAAATTCAACATCCGCATCCGCATCCGCATCCGCACTTTCGGAAATTCAACATCCGCATCCGCATCCGCATCCGCACTTTCCAAAATTCAACATCCGCATCCGCATCCGCACTTTCCAAAAATTCAACATCCGCATCCGCATCCGCAAATTTAGAAAATATGACATCCGATCCATCACTAAAATATATAATATATATATATATATATATATATATATATATATATATATATATATATATATATATATATATATATATATATATATATATATATATATATATATATATATATATATATATATATATATATATGCGAATTGTAGATCAAGAGTGAGGGTGAAGAGAGAACTATCGGATTGGTTTAGCATAGGAGTGGGATTGAGACAGGGGTTTGTACTATCTCCATGTTATTTAATCTATTGATGAATGGTTTACTTAAAAAAATAGAGAGAGAAGGGAAGAGTATTACGTTGAGAAATATGGAGGGTGAATGTGAAGTGAATGTTTTACTTTTTGCAGATAATGCGGCATGTGTTGGTGGCAAAATCTGGAGAAAAGATGAGAATACTTGTGAGAGAGTTTGAAGGGAAATGTGCAAACACGAGATTGAAATTCAATCCGGCGAAGAATAAAGTTATGAGGTTTGGAGGTGGGGATGAGGAAATGTGGAGGGAGGAATTGGTTTGTAGTAGGTGAATGAATTCAAATATCTAGTAATGTTGGGTGGAAGGTAAGGGTGGGACGGAAAAAGGAATAAAGAACAGAGTGGTAGAAGGAATGAAAGCATTGGGGGGCCTAAGAAATGTATGGAAGAAAGGAAAAATTTCGAAAGAAATAAAGATAAGAATGTTTGAATGTATGTGTTCACCTTCTGTATTGTATGTGTGTGAAACATAGACGACGAGGTGGTGAAAGCGTTGAAAGGTAAGAATAGTTATGTTTGTAAGGGAATTGTGGCGGGTACCACCTCACGAAAGTGGGAAAGGTGATAGTGAAATATATATATATATATATATATATATATATATATATATATATATATATATATATATATATATATATATATATATATATATATATATATATATATATATATATATATATATATATTAATTAACATCCGCATCCGCATCCTCATCAAAATTAACATCCGCATCCGCATCCGAACTTTTCGAAAATTCAACATCCGCATCCGCATCCGCATCCGCACTTTCGAAAATTCAACATCCGCATCCGCATCTGCATCCGCACTTCTCCAAAATTCAACATCCGCATCCGCATCCGCATCCGCATCCGCAAATTGGAAAATATGACATCCGATCCATCACTAATATATATATAAATATATATATATATATATATATATATATATATATATATATATATATATATATATATATATATATATATATATATATATATATATATATATATATATATATATATAACCAAAAATATTATTAATATCATAGCTTACCGGAACGAGGATTCCTTGTTACAGGTCTGGGAGCTGAAACAATAAAACAGTTTTTAATATTATATATATATATATATATATATATTATATATATATATATATATATATATATATATATATATATATATATATATATATATATATATATATATATATATATATATATATATATATATATACATAATTTGTTAAGAAGCTGTCTTACCATTCCAATTAAATGGAAAATATCGACATATATCATTGTAAATTTTTTATTTTTTTTGACATTTGGATTATTATTATTTAACTTCCATTTCATTTATACCTATTATTATTATTATTATTATTATTATTATTATTATTATTATTATTATTATTATTATTATTATTATTATTATTATTATTATTATTATTATTATTATTATTATTATTATTATTATTATTATTATTATTATTATTATTATTATTATTATTATTATTTTTATTAGGTAAAGGTTATATATTAAAGTGGTACAGTGGTAAGGTGGTAACCTATAATAAAAGTGGTTCAGTGTGTTGGGATAGATTAATATATATATATATATATATATATATATATATATATATATAATATATATATATATATATATATATATATATATATATATTTTTTTTTTTTTTTTTTTTCTCCTCTGGTGGGCAAAGGCCAGAGGCCTACCATAATTCCACCAGAGTTGGGAGGAAAGACGGAAACATGGTCAAATTAAAGGCCGACATGACCTGATACACGGCGTTTAAAGGTGCTTAAGTCATAGGTAGTTGGGAAAATAGATGAAGGAAGTGTGTTCCAGACTTTACCAGTAGAGTAAATGTAAGATTGAGCATAGAGGTTAAGTCTGGGGTCAGAGAGTTGGACAGAGAAAGGATGAGACTGTGTAGAAAGGCGAGTCGCACGAGCCCTTCTTAATGGAGGAGGTATGCGACGAGAGAGTTCAGAAGAGCAGTGTCCATTGTAATAGCGATAGTAGAGAGAGAGTGACGCAACATTTCGACAGGCAGAAAGAGATTGGAGAGAATTAGTGAGAGCAGGAGAATTGATAAAGCGAAAAGCTCTAGACTCCACCTTTTCCAGGAGAGCTGTGTGTGTGGAACCACCAAAGATGTGTGACGCATACTCCATACAGGGGCGAACAACACCCCTATACAGAGCAAGCAACTGGGGTGGTGTGAAGAAATACTGAAGGCGCCTCAGAACACCCAACCTCTTAGAAGCTTGTTTAGAAAGAGAGGTAATGTGATCTTTCCAAGAAAGATCACGAGAAAAAGAAACACCGAGAATATTAAGGAGAGATGAAGGTTTGAGTTGAGTGTTTTCGAAGAAGATATCGTAGTTGTGTGGAAGATTGTGTCGAGTAGAGAGATGAAGGAATTGAGTTTTTGAGGCATTGAAAACGACCATGTTTTCTTTGCCCCAATTGGAAATGAGATAGATCGGAGGTTAGTTGCTCCAAGGCCACCCTCCTTGCCTCTATTAACTGTTGCTGGGAGGGGCGTCTTTCAAAATGAAAAGAATAATGAAGGGTGGAGTCATCAGCATAGGAGTGGATAGGAGATGAAGTAATAGAGAGAGAAGGTCATTAATGAAAAACAGAAAAAGTGTTGGGGATAGGACA
>SEYY01019412.1:7500-17500 GCA_009176605.1 Armadillidium nasatum
TGAGTTTGGTGTGCAAAGAAATCTACATTTTTCACTCTTGCCAGAGAAAGTGCTTTTTTTATATTTGTGCCCGAATCCCTGACTACGCAGTGCACTTCATTTAATGAAATCTTCCATTTTGTCAGCATCTTTTCAAATACAGTTTCAAGATAGTCGCCTGTATGGCGCTCAGAAAAAAGTTCTGCATTCAATACAAAGTTTTACCTTTGAAAGTTTTTATCGATTGCATGATACGTAATTTTTTACTATCCGCGCATGCGGATGCGGTTGCGGATATCCAATTGCGGATATCCGCGGATGCGGATATTGGAAAAATGATGCGGATATCCGCAGTTGCGGATGCGGATGCGGATATCCGGTCCACCTCTAATATATATATATATATATATATATATATATATATATATATATATATATATATATATATATATATATATATATATATATATATATATATATATATATATATATATATATATATATATATATATATATATATATATATATATATATATATATATATATATATATATATATATATATATATATATATATATATATATATATATATATATGAGGAAGTTCAAAAAGTAAAAAAAAGTAAAAATCATGAGTTTTTTTTTTTTTTTCTTTTTCTTTTTCTTTTTTTTTTTTTTTTTTTTTTTTTTTTTTTTTTTTTTTTTTTTTTTTTTTTTTTTTTTTTTTTTTTTGAGGGATTTAATTTTTATGAGCTTTATTTCTACGTTTAAACTTTTATTCTCCATTAAAATGAAATAGAATTTTCTTATTATTTAAAAAGAGGGTGAGCCTATAATTTTTATACGATATTTACTTATTTATATATTGTTTTTTTACGTGTTCAAATTAGCTGTTAAAAAGAAGTCATATGTTCTTGGATTACTTTGTTTATTTTTGTTGAAGTTATTTGGCCTAATCTGTCGTTTTTTTTTGGGGGGTACATTTTTGTGAAATATTTTTTACAAGGTTGAAAACCTGTTTAGTATGCACTCTTTCTATGTATCCAAGTAAAGACAGCTCTGATGACTAGTATATGTAAGTTTATCATATTTTACTAAAAGACTGGGGAGGTAATTTTGTTGAATAGTATTTCCAAGGTGAAGTAGTAAATTCAATAAGAAATGATCATTGATGAGAAGAAATCATCGATGGGAAGAACTTTGAGAGAAGTTAATTGAACACGTTAAAAGATTTTTTTTATTTTTTATTTTTTTTTCAAATACTGAATCTCCTTAAGAATGTTAATTTTGGTTTTATATGTGATTATATTTTATTTTTATTTCTGACTCTTCTTCAGTATTATTTTTTTTGTCTGTGTTAATTTATTCTTTCTTATTTGAAAACAATATTTTCAGTTGGGAGACATGTAAAATTTTATTATATATATATATATATATATATATATATATATATATATATATATATATATATATATATATATATATATATATATATATATATATATATATATATATATATATATATATATATATATATATATATATATATATATATATATATATATATATATATATATATATATGTATATATATATATATATATATATATATATATATATATATATATAAATTGGTTCGCTCCATTTTGCGCTCACCTTCTACACGGAATAGGCTCTAATTTACTCTCAAATAACATTAATACTAACACCTTTTTTTTTTTTTTAAATCAATAATGGCGACAGCTTCGGTAGCCTTGGAGAAGCCCCGGGGGGCGGCTTCCAACATAGCCCCCATCCACCCCTTCCCCTATCACCACTTGGGATTTGGTGGCATCCGGTGATGGGTCTGGTGCCACCAACACACAGCTACCGGTTTGTCCTGATGCCCAGTTTTTTTTCATTAATTTCTGCAACATTCTCGGTCGTCTCCAATTTCCACTTTGTTGAACATCATCTCTCTTCTTCTAGACCTCACCTCTTATTCTTAACCGAAACTCAGATGTTTGAGCTTAATCCTACTGCCTCTATCCTCAATTTTCAGCCAAAGGTGGTTGTTGTGCATACGTGCGCAACGATTTCGTTTGTTCTCATGTTTCCGTTTTGGAGTCTTCCGAATTTTCCACCTTATGGCTTAGGCTCTCTTGCCATTCTACGACTAAATTCATTTGTTTTGTTTATTTATCTCCTAATTCTATTGACAATCCTAAATTCTTCGACTATTTAAACTCTTAAATAGAGCACATTCTCTCTTCTTCTCCTTTCTCTGAAATCATCATATTAGGCGATTTGAATGTTCACCACCACCACTGGCTTTCTTCTAGTTCTCATGAAACAGCTGGTGAACGTGCCTTCCATTTCGCTTTCCAAAACGACATTGAGCAGTTGGTGCAGCTACCTACTCGTATCCTTGATCGTCTTGGAGATGAACCCAACACTATAGACCTTTTCCTAACGTCTAATCCTTCTCCTTATTCTGTAAAATTCTTTCCTCCTCTGCGTTCCTCCAATCACCTTTTTATCTCTGTATCCTCTTCTATCTCTTCAAGTCTTCCGCACGAAAGACCCCCTTCTTTTGAAAGGAAACGTTTGTGGCACTCCGTTGCTGCAAGTTGGTCGGATTTGCGGTCGTACTTCTTTGATTTCGCGTGTAATGATTATTGCTTCCGTGGGAGGGGTCCCTAGGAGTGTGAAAAATGCATTACAGAGTTGGTTCCCTCTGGCATGGATGCGTACATTCCATTTTCTTTCAATTCTATTAAACTTAACAAACCTTGGTTTAACTCTGCTTGTTCTCGTGCTATCCACCGCAGGGATGTTGCCTACAGAGTTTACCGTCGTCTTCAAACTCTAGAAACTCACGCTTCTTATATTTCATCCCAGAATCAAGCAAAATCTATCCTTTGTAACACTCAAATCTCTTTTCTCCGTAGAAAATGCAATAATCTTTCTGGTTCTTCTTCTTCACACGTTCTTTCTGGCATTTTGCAAAAAATGTCAACTCTAACTTTGTTTCTGCCTCATTTTCTCCCATAACATATCCCGAAGACCCAACTGCTGTTTTACCTTCTTCTAAAGCTGAACTCTTCGCTCAAACGTTTGCCACTAATTCAACCTTAGACGATTCTGGAGCTATTCCTGCTCCTTCAACCCCCTCTAACTCAATTATGCCTAAAATTAGAATTTTTACTAAAGATGTCATTTCTGGTCTCTCTGAGCTTAATTCTAAGAAGGCGTATATTCCCAATGGTATTCCTCTGGTGGTTATCAAAACTTGTGCTTCCGAGCTTGCACCATGCATCGGTAAACTTTTTCGTCTTTGTCTCTCTCTACTTCAACCTTCCCTTCTTGCTGGAAACGTGCGCTCATTCAGCCAGTGCCGAAGAAGGGGGACCCCTCTCAACCCTCCAACTACCGTCCTATTTCTTTGACCTCCGTTCTCTCTAATGTTTTTGAATCAATCCTTAACAAGAAGATTTGGAAACACCTCAGTTCTTCTAATCTTATCTCAGATCGCCAGTATGGGTTTCGTAAGAAACGCTCTACGGGTGATCTTCTTTCCCTTCTCTCTGACTCTTGGTCCTCAGCTCTTCGGTATTTCGGTGAATCCTTTGCTGTCGAGCTAGACATATCGAAAACTTGCGATAGGGTCTGTCACAAAGCTTCGATTTCCAAACTCCCCTCTTTCGGTATATATCCTTCCCTCTGAGATCTTTTCTCTAATTTCCTTTTCGGTCGTTCTATAGCAGCTGTTGTAGACGGCCACCGTTCTTCCTTTAAATCAATTAATAGTGGTGTTCCTCAGGGTTCTGTTCTTTTCCCAACACTTTTTCTACTTTTTATTATTGATCTTTTTTCTATTACTTCATCTCTTATCCACTCCTATGCTGATGACTCCACATTTCATTACTCCTTTGAATTTGAAAGACATCCATCCCTACAACAGTTATTAGACTCGAGAAGGGTAGCCTTGGAACAACTAACCTCTGATCTTTCACGTATTTCCAATTGGGGCAAAGAAAACTTGGTTGTTTTCAATGCCTCATAAACTCAGTTCCTCCATCTCTCCACTCGACACAATCTTCCACACAACTATGATATCTTCTTCGAAAACACACAACTCAAACCTTCATCTGTTCTTAATATTCTTGGTGTTTCTTTTTCTCGTGATCTTTCTTCGAAAGATCACATTACTTCTCTTTCTAAACAAGCTTTTAAGTGGTTGGGTGTTCTGAGGTGCCTTCAGAATTACTTCACGCTACCCCAGTTGCTTGCTCTGTATAGGGGTGTTGTTCGTCCCTGTATGGAGTACACTTCACACATTTGGTTGGCTCCACTCATACAGTTTTACTTGAAAAGGTGGAGTCTAGAGCAATTCGTCTCATCAACTCTAATGATCTTTCTAACTCTCTCCAATCTCTTTCTGCCCGTCGAATTGTTGCGTCACTCTCTCTATACTATCGCTTTTACAACCAACACTGCTCTTCTGAACTCTCTCGTTGCATACCTCCTCCATTGAGAAGAGCCCGGGTGACACGCCTTTCTACACAGTCTCATCCTTTCTCTGTCCAACTCTCTAACCCCAGACTTAACCGCTATGCGCAATCTTTCATATACTCTTCTGGTAAAGTCTGGAAGTCACTCCCTTTATCTGTTTTCCCAACTTCCTTTGACTTGCATACTTTCAAACGCCGTGTATCTGAACACGTTGGGCTACATCGGCCCGAATAGTATTTTTCCAACTCCGGTGGAATTCAGTAGGCCTCCGGTCTTTGCCCACCGGAGGATATATATATATATATATATATATATATATATATATATATATATATATATATATATATATATATATATATATATATATATATATATATATATATATATATATATATATATATATATATATATATATATATATATATATATATATATATAATACACGCTTTTGAAGTCTGGCACTGTGCCAGTGCCAGTGCCAAGTGAAGGGAAAGAGTGTGAAGTGAGAGGAAACCATGTTCTTTCGTGAGATACTTGGGGGGCTTGCCCACATGAGGGGGAAAGGAGGGTGGAGCCCCCCCGTTTCCTTAGTCTTTGGAGAGGAGTTTTCATCTGATTATTCTTATAATCCTATAATTAATCCGGATAATTCCCTAATTAATTATGTTAATTTCTTAATCCTCGCCGTTTTCGGGACTTAGCTCTTTAAGCCCCACCCCTTTTTCCTTTGTACGTGCCGCCAGGCACGTGCCAAGCCTTAATATACCTTCATGTGCTAATGCTGGGGCCTAACTTATAATCTTTCCTAAGTGCAATTTCTAGAATTTCTAGCCTTTCATAGCAGCTTCTAGCACATGTCACTTTTGCTAGACCAAGCCCCCTTTTCCGGAAGGAAAGTCATTCATTGCCAGTGCCAGCGTGCACTAAGGGTTGAGGGGAGTTAACGCTGGCACTGAGGGTAAGGCATCATCCGGCGACATCCGGCACCAGTCGGCTACATCCGTGGATTAACCAGGATGTAGGCACTCTCGGTGATAACGTTATATGTGCATGCACACAAACTATACTCTGTGACATCATGGCATAGGCTATCTTGAGACTATGACGTCATCCGACCGCCATTTTTCTTGATCACGGGGTTTTTATTTCAGTAGATTTTTCCTCTTAATTACTTGATTTCTGTCCGGCATCTTGGATATGGGGTCCGCCATCTTGGATTAGGTGTCATCCTTCTTGGATTTGTAATCAGCCTTCCTGACATTCGCCATCTTGGATTTGGAATCCTTCATTTTGACCACATGGTATCCGTCATTTTGACCACATGGTTTTCCTCTCCGTAGATTTTCTTACTCCATCTTGAATTTTTCCAGCCATTTATGAACACCTGGTATCCGTTATTTTGATCACGTGGTTTCCACTATCTTGCATTTAATTTTAAAATCTCCCGGCATTTTTTCTTGACCGCAGAGCCATCTATTGAGTGAAAATTAAACTCCCTCCTCCTCCAATTTTCAGGGGAAAGAACTTAAAACTATTGTGAGACCACTATTCGAAACCTCAATCTACTGGTTTGAATTCCATCACCAAATTGATAATACCTTAGAATGACCGAATTGTTCTATTCACCTGCCACGTTTTCGACTTTGAAATCACTATTATTTTACTGATTGTATAATAATAATCATCTAAAGTTACATAACAATTATGTATTAATGGTTATTACGTAATATTTATATATGAATCATGCAATGAGAATAAGAGATTTTCTACCCCGTACACACATTGTTTCTGGCATCTCGGATTTGGTATCCACCATTTATTTTTTCTTGGTCACATGGTTTCTATATTGGTACATAAAACACTAAAACTTTCAAATACAAATTTAAAATATTATGACGTCATGACCATATTTTTTTGTAATGTCATACTTTATCTTTATTTATTAGCATGAAAGTTCAGACTTGATACTTTTTAATTTAACTTAAACAAACATCTGTGTATTTTTTCTTTTTATTTTTTTATTTTTCTTTTTATTTTTTTTATTTTCTTATTTTTTGTTCTATTTTTATTTTGTTATTTTTAAATTTCTATTTTATTTTATTTTCCTTTTTTATTTTTTTAAATAAATTGTTTTTACTTTTAATTTTTTAATTTTTTTTATTTTTTATTTTTTACTCTTATTTTTATTTTTTTCCTTTCTCCTTTTTCTTTTTCTATTTTATATTTTTAAAATAAAAAATTTTGTCATTTTTATTTTTATTTTTATTTTTGTTTTTTATTTTTTATTTTTATTTTTATATTTTTATTTTTTTATTTTTATTTTTCTTATTTATTTTTTTCTTTTTTCTTTTTTTATTGTTTTTGTTTTTTTGTTGTTGTTACGAAATACAATCTTTACCACCTTTTCTTCACATAAACACATACACTCACATGTACATACAAACCTACATAACTACATCGAAGACATTACTATGCTACCCGCATTCATGAAATTGTCATGGTAATAAACTCCAGCCGTTATCCTAATCGCAGGACTTTGAATTTTTTTCTACCTCTTCGATCATGCGCGCAGTAAAGTACATAATACGTATAAGGAGTCAGTCATGACCACATGCACTCACCCAGTCACATACACATTTGTTCGCATACAAAGCAAGGGTAACCAACTAAGACCAGTTAGTTTAAAATTTTAACATTACATACACGGTTATACTTGACATATCAAAGCAAAATTCATGTATATTAACAAACATATCACACTCATTTAAAGCTATTAACTGCCCTTCTAAATATATTTGTCTCTCTCTGCATTTAGACATTTCTACAACACTTAACATTGTGTAGGTGTATGCTCTAAGTTTGTCAGTATGCGTCATAAATCTTAAAATTAAACAAACTTTTTTCACTAATGCATGAATAAAGGCATGCTAGTATCTAAAAATGCAAAACTTAACACTCAATGTTCAGCCAAAAAACTATTCAATATATAATTTGAATCTCCATGGTCACCTATATAGCATATAATTATTTGATATTTCTTATACATTTCTAACCCTAAGTTCCGCAACATTTACTTTAATTAAAATTCAAAATAAAATCTATCTTTTTAACCCTTGGATATGATCAAAAACATGCCGACATCTCTCTGGTACACATTTCATACACTTTTCCCTTCAATCTAAATCTTAATCTCCTTATATTGCCTTACTTTTCATACTTCGACATAACGAAAAACATGTTATCCTCTCTCCAACATCAATTTATAGGATATTACATGCATTTCTATCTAATTCTTTCATTGTATATCTTAATTCGTCATAGTATGCTAAAGTTTTCCTCATTAAAGCATGATCAAAGACATACAGACATCTCTATGACTTATATTTTATTGTACTTACATATATTTTCATCCTAAGCCTCATCAATATATGTAACTTAAATCCTGTATTTAACCTACCTTTTGCATTTAATATATAAGCAAAGTAATGCTAGTATCGATCTAGTACGCAAGTAATTTAATTTTTAATTCACTATTCACCTCAAAACTATTCAATATATGATTTGATTCTCCATGGTTAACTCAACTTTATCATTAAGGCATGAATAAAGACAAGTCATCTTCTATCTAGCAGACAAACTGCACTACTTTATATTCATTCAACATTAACTCTTTACCATTTAGCTTAATTCTTCATATTCAACTTATATTTTTAGCATAGGTATGGTCAAAGATATTCCAACATCTCTATTAGCACACAATTTATAGAACTTGAACATACATTTCATACCCTAATCCATCCAAGATGTGACTTAAGTACTACATACTACCTGACTTTAAACACTTTGACAAGATCGAACAGATATCTAACAAACAGTTTATAGAGGCTCACATACATTTCTTATTTTTCTTTCATCATGTATCTTATTTCTTCATAACCCATTTAACTTTCTATCATTAAAACTTGATCAAAGATATGCCTATTTCCCTCTAACACAGCATCTACTGATCCTTTATATGCACTTCATGCCCTAATCCCACCAACATAAAACTTAAATCTTTATATTTAATCTAACTTTTGTATTGAATGTACGAACAAAGTCTATCCTCGTATTTATCTGGTACGCAAGTCATAGAATTTTTCATTTATTATTCACCTCGAAACTATTCAACTTTTAAGTTGATTCTCCAAGGCTAACTGAACTTTATCACAAAGGCATTAACAGAGTCATTCCATCATCTATCTAGTATGCAAATTATAGATCTTTTCATTAATATTCAGCATAAACTCATAGAAATTTAACTTAACTCTCCACATTCATTGCGCAAAGATATGATCAAAGATATACTGTTATCTCTCTAACACGCATTTTAAAGAACTTGACATACAATTCATTCCCTATTCCCACCCTCCAACATATAAGTTGATCTCCATATACTTTTAACATTTAGACAAGATCGAACACAAATCATCATCTTTTTAACATGTAATATATAGATCCTTATATACATTTCTTATCTTAACCTCCCAAAATATATCTTAACTCACCATGGTTCACTAAATTTTTTATCATTAAAACATGATCAAAGATATACTGACATCTCTCCAACACGTAATTTATAGATATTGACATGTATTTCATTACATAATCTTCCCAACATTTTACCTTAATCTCCATATACTGATAAACTTTTATCCCTTCGAGATAATCAAACACTTTTTACATTCAAGATGGCTGACAGAAATAAAGTAGTTAAAAGAAAAACCCTACGGAAATAAAAACCACGTGATAAAATTATGTAGGTCGGATGACTTCATAGTCTCAAGAAAGCCCTTACCATTTCGTCACAGGATAAGGTGTGTACGCATGCGCAGATGACGTCATCACTGAGAGTGCCTGCATCCTGATTGGTTCACGGATGTTGCCGGATGTCGGAGGATGATACGTTATCCTCAGTGCCAGTTGTCGCTTACACTGGCACTCCCCTCAACCCTTAGTGCCAACTAACGCTGATACTGGCATTCCTTCATTGCCAACTTCCACTGCCACTAGCACTTCCCTCATGAAAAGTTGAGCGTGGTCTAGCATGAGTGCTAAGTGCTAGAAAGTGCTAGAAAAAGCTAGAAATTGCAAGAAATGACACTTAGGAAAGAGCATGAGTTAGGCCCTTGGACAAGCATGTGAGAGCCAAATAAGGCTTGGCATGTGCCTGACAGCACGTAAAAAAGAAAAAGAGTAGGGGCTTAAACGGTTAAGTGCCAAAATGGGGCGAAGATTAAGAGATTAACATAATTAATTAGGGGATTATCCATAATAATTTTCGTACTATTAGCTTAATTCACTGATTAATCGAAGTAGAAACGCCTCAGGAAAGACCATAAAAGGGGGCTCCATCCACTTTCACCTTTAGGGGGGCAACGTCCCCCAAAAATACCTCACGAAAGAATATGGTTTTCCCTCACTTGGCAGTCTTTAATCTCACTTCCCCTCACTTGGCACTGGCACTAGCACAGTGCCAGCCTTCAAAAC
>SEYY01019413.1:0-5000 GCA_009176605.1 Armadillidium nasatum
ATCTTTTCAACCTTCCTAACGTAAGCGAAACTTTTCTCTCTCTCTCTAAAATATATTTATTCTATATATATATATATATATATATATATATATATATATATATATATATATATATATATATATATATATATATATATATATATATATATATACAAAATGGAATAAAAATATAATAAAATAATAGAACTAAAATTAAATATAAAATTAAACCTTCTAAAATTAAACTTTAATATATATTTTAAAAACAGTTTTAAGGTAAATTTAATTTTTCTGAAATGTATTTAAAATTGTTAGGGTATTTTTTACAGTTTCAGAGAGAGTTGCTTCAACTAAACTTGTTCCTATATATATATATATATATATATATATATATATATATATATATATATATATATATATATATATATATTATATATATATATATATATATATATATATATATATATATATATATATATATATATATATATATATATATATATATATATATATATATATATATATATATATATATATATATATATATATATATATATATATTATATATATATATATATATATATATATATATATATATATATGTTATATTTTTTTTTAATTTTTTTTTAAATAATTTTAATAAATTTAATTAATTTTACAATAACAATTATATTTTCTTTATATGTAATTTTAATGTATAGTATAATACAGAGTGTCTCACTCTCTCTCACGGCCTCAGGTATGTACTTATAGATATCAAAGTGGTGGTCATAAAGTAATAAAATTTTGCACGAACAAACACCTTGGTGTGTGAGAATCGTACTGACATCACAATAAGTGTTGGAAGTGACCGCCATTAACATCAAGGCAATCTTGCGCACGCTTTTACATGTTACGGAAGGTTGCCGTCAACATATTGGGAGTCATGGCATCAATTGTCGGCCGATTGTGGTCTTTGAGTTGCATGAGAGTACGTTGCTTGTTGCAGTACACTTTCCCTATTAGCAACCCTCATAGAAAGAAATCCGGTGGGGGTAAGGTCAGGAGACCTTGGTGTCCAAGTGCCTTGGAATTGACCTAATTCTCAGAGACGGACTAAATTTCGTGCGTGCTGACGTTGGACGCGTTTCAAGTGATGCCTTTCTGCCGAAAATAGCCAGTGAAAAGTCCCTATATTGAAAATGTTTATATACAGGTTTTATTAACTTATGATCAGTACTTTGATATCAACTGTATAAGCGCTTATCCGGGGCCTAGAGCGAATGGGACACCCAGTAATATCTTCAGAACATCGATTTTAAAAAAAATTTTAACATGATAGAACATGGACATTCATGCAAAGTTCTAGTACTTTAAATTTAGAGCTCTTAAATTGTGATGCAGAAACAATCTTTTTTCAAGTTTCTGGAGTAATTCGATTTCGATTTAACTTTTTATAGAAGAGGGTGGAGCAAAGATATTTATAAGCCAATATATGAAAATTAATCTGCAGAAATTGACGGACGATTGAGAAAAAATATGCCTATTTTGAAAAAAAAAAAAAAAAAAAAAAAAAAAAAATAAAAAAAAAAAAAAAAAAAAAAAAAAAAAAAAAAAAAAAAAAAAAAAAAAAAAAAAAATACCTATTTTGCCGATGACGAATATATATATATATATATATATATATATATATATATATATATATATATATATATATATATATATATATATATATATATATATATATATATATATATATATTATATCAGAGGCGTCATTTTGGTATGCTAGGTAAGCAGATTATGAAACTGTATGCACCTGATGCAACAGATAATATTATTTCCTTAAGTTGAATTTATAAATCCGAATTTTTCCTATGTAAGAAAGAGATGCATAAAAGAACTTGGTAAGCTGGATATATATACTTGTGTACATACCGCTTGCCCACTCAAAAATTTCAACCACACGCCTCTGATATATATATATATATATATATATATATATATATATATATATATATATATATATATATATATATTATATATATATATATATATATATATATATATATATAGTGATGGCATCCGCATCCGCATCCGCATGCGCGGATGCGGAACATCCGCACAAAAATCAACATCCGCATCCGCATCCGCATTTTCGAAAATTCAACATCCGCATCCGCATCCGCACTTTCGGAAATTCAACATCCGCATCCGCATCCGCACTTTCAATAATTCAACATCCGCATCCGCATCCGCATCCGCACTTTCAAAAATTCGACATCCGCATCCGCATCCGCAAATTAGAAAATATGACATCCGATCCATCACTAATATATATATATATATATATATATATATATATATATATATATATATATATATATATATATATATATATATATATATATATATATATATATATATATATATATATAGCGAATTGTAGATCAAGAGTGAGGGTGAAGAGAGAACTATCGGATTGGTTTAGCATAGGAGTGGGATTGAGACAGGGGTTTGTAATATCTCCATGTTATTTAATCTATTGATGAAGGGTTTACTTAGAAAAATGGAGAGAGAAGGGAAGAGTATTACGTTGAGAAATATGGAGGGTGAATGTGAAGTGAATGTTTTACTTTTTGTAGATGATGCGGCATGTGTTGGTGGCAGAATCTGGAGAAAAGATGAGAATTCTTGTGAGAGAGTTTGAAGGGAAATGTGCAAACAAGAGATTGAAATTCAATCCAGCGAAGAATAAAGTTATGAGGATTGGAGGTGGGGATGAGGAAATGTGGAGGGAGGAATTGGTTTGTAGAAGTGTGAGAATGGAAACTTGAGTAGGTGAATGAATTCAAATATCTAGTAATGTTGGGTGGAAGGTAAGGGTGGGACGGAAAAAGGAATAAAGAACAGAGTGGTAGAAAGAATGAAAGTATTGGGGGGCCTAAGAAAAGTATGGAAGAATGGAAAAATTTCGAAAGAAATAAAGATATGAATGTTTGAATGTATGTGTTCACCTTCTGTATTGTATGTGTGTGAAACATAGACGAAAAGTGCTCGGTCGAGAAAAAGTTTCAATGTCTTTGAGATGAAAGATTTGAGAGCGATATATAAATTGAGAAGGATTGATAGGATTAGAAATGAGAGAATTAGGGAGATGTGTAAATGGAAGAAGGGTGTAATTGATAGAGAGGAGGAGGATGTGCTAAAATAGTTTGGACATATGTGAAGAATGAAAGAGAACAGAATGGTTGGAAAGGTACGTAGATCCGATGTTGATAGGGGAAGGGTAGGGGGAGGGGAAGGCCGAAGTGGAGATGGATGGATGGAGTGAGAGTGATTTTGATGGATGGAATTTGAGTTTAGACGAGGGTAGAATATTTGTGGAGACAGAGATGGAGGGAGGTGGTGAAAGCGATGAAAGGTAAGAATAGTTATGTTTGTAAGGGAATTGTGGCGGGCACCACCTCAAGAAAGTGGGAAAGATGATAGTGAAATATATATATATAAATATATATAATAAATAAATAAATATATATTATATATATATATATATATATATATATATATATATATATAATATATATATATATATATATATAATTAACATCCGCATCCGCATCCGCATCCGCATCCTCATCAAAATTAACATCCGCATCCGCATCCGCATCCTCATCAAAATTAACATCCGCATCCGCATCCGCATCCGCACTTTCGAAAATTCAACATCCGCATCCGCACTTTCGAAAATTCAACAATCCGCATCCGCATCCGCATCCGCACTTTCGAAAATTCAACATCCGCATCCGCATCCGCACTTCTCCAAAATTCAACATCCGCATCCGCATCCGCATCCGCAAATTGGAAAATATGACATCCGATCCATCACTAATATATATATATATATATATATATATATATATATATATATATATATATATATATATATATATATATATATATATATATATATATATATATATATATATATATATATATATTATATGAATATGAAACAAAGAGATCGTGAATTATAACGAGTTTAAGGAAACGTAGAAGAAAGTCGCGGATATGAAAGGCAGTGACAATGAAGAAAGAATATGACGAAATTATTACTTCAAAAAAAGTGTTGGCGAAGCTGTACAAAATTGTAGATATTTTGATGAAATGTATTTTGCTTTCCTCATGAAAATGAAAAATCTAATAGAGGACTATCGTTACTATTTGAAGGAGCGATTTTCAAATTATATTTTGTTGATACTCAAAGAAGTTCTTTCGGAGATAAATGTTCCATTATTTATTGTATTTATTTGCTTATTTAATTTATTATTTATTTATTTATTTCAAGTTTATTATTTTTCTTTTATTATGAAATGATTAGTTAAGTAAATTCCACACATCTGATAAGCAATGTTGACGTAATTGTGACGCTAAGTTCGAATATTTTTATTTGATTGTTATCAGTCATTCTTCCTTTTATATATATATAATATATATATATATATATATATATATATATATATATATATATATATATATATATATATATATATATATATATATATATATATATATATATATATATATATATATATATATATATTTATTACCTTGAAAATTACCCATCGTAAATTAAATTTAAAGGCTTTTGTTTTATAATTAATATAAACAGAGATAGATCTGAATATTTTTGTTTAATTATTTTTATTTATTTATATATTAATGAATACTTGGAAGAGTTGGCACAGATGGGCCAGGCCCGAAAAGAAGCATTTTTTTTTTTTTCATTAGAGAAACTCATTTGAAATTATCCGCTTTGTTTCCCAGCTGTGTTTTTCGTAAATTTATGATTATAGTTTTAAAACAAGCCAAATTATTGTTTTAAAACAAGCCAATTATATATATAAGGAATGTAGAAATTAATATTAATATTTGCTTTAATAGTTTTATTAAGTTTGTTTAGATATTGCCAGATGATATATAAGCCCTAATTCTATTTGTACTTTAGTTTCTAGTTTTATGTACTTTTATGTAATGTACTTA
>SEYY01019413.1:10000-13323 GCA_009176605.1 Armadillidium nasatum
ATATATATATATATATATATATATATATATATATATATATATATATATATATATATATAATATATATAATATATATAAAACCGGTTTATAAATTTTCGCAACATATCATTTCAAAATATTTGCTTATCAGCTTTAAGTTAATAAATATTTAGAAAATAAACTTATTTTCTTAATATAATTGTGCTTTAAATAATAATTAGCTATATTTGCAGAAGTAATGTCGCACATTTTAATAATATTATGATAGTTCTTCCAGAAACACTTTACCTAAATAAATAATAACCGATACATTCTCTCAACTGTTTTCCCTCCCAGTCCCCCATCCTCCTTTTAGGGCTTCCTTTCAAGTTCTGTAACCGTTCACCACCCCAATCTGCATAAATTTCATATTTGCTTTCTCGCTTATTAAATTATGATATAGAAGTGCATGAATAATAAAAAAGCACTTACTTGTGCTGTAATTGTTGGAATAGACTTGATTAATGATAGATTGGAAGTTCAGTAGTCAATGTTTTCTTATTTTCCTAATTTTGTCTTATTCTCCTTCCTACTAGCCTTGGTATAATGTAGGGTTAACACACGCGCACACACACTCACACGCGCAAACACATAAATACACTCTCTCTCTCTTTTTCTTTCTTTCTTTCTTTCTGTCTTTTCGATCTCCTTTCTTAATCCTTGCTTCGTTCTTCGTGCCCGACGTATCCTACTTTTCCTGTTTGGTACTTGGAATATATTCTTTAATTCTGGTTCTTAGACTATATCTCTCAGTACGATTTTATTTGCTTCCCAATACAATTTTATTTTATTGTTTTACAAATATATATATATATATATATATATATATATATATATATATATATATATATATATATATATATATATATATATATATATATATATATATATATATATATATATATATATATATATTGATGGCATCCGCATCCGCGGAGCATCCTCATCAAACACAAGGATGAACATTCACAGCAGAAGAGGAATCAAAAGAAACAGAAAGAAAAATAATATATTGAAAAACAAAGAAGAAATTTTTTTTTTTTTTTTATAATTTTTTTTTTGGATTTTATCAATCATTAATGAAGTATAATTTTCATTTGAACCCCGGCAGGCAAACCCCTGTTTTCTTCTGATTTTTAGCTGGGGGGCGGGGCCCTGGTCCGGTATATATTATATATATATATATATATATATATATATATATATATATATATATATATATATATATATATATATATATATATATATATATATATATATATATAATACACCAATAAATTAGTCGCTAGCAAGATTTCACCTGAAGAAGTTGCGAAAAAGGAACTCGAAGCATACATGGCTGATAATATTCAGATACCAACTGAGTAGCCTTTCATCTGAACGACAATTCAAAGTTAGTAAACGCGTGTTTACCGACACGCGCTCTCGATTGCTGCCACAGGATGCAGAGATCTTCATCTGGTTAAATTACAATGTTCGTGCAGTGGACTAAAGCACTTTCTTTGTCCTCAAGGAGCACAGGGTGTTCAAAAACAATCACAAAAATACAAGACATGACTAGTTGAGCTCATCAACAAATTGAATTGGCTGCTGAGCTCGACATATTTCCCCAGTCAGGCTACAGAAGAGACATCGACTGCGCGATAAAGGAGACTAACTAAAAGGAAATAAGGAATGTTATTATTAGTTAACTAAAAGTAATCTTATTAAAAGGAATTATTAACGTTAACGATATAAGTTCTTTAAAATTTAAGTAAAGCCACTTTTGTATCCCAAATTGCACAGTATAAATTAGCCTTGAGGTGTTAGTAATTATATTGCTGTAATGTTATATGTTTTATTTTCGTTAAATAAAAAAAAAAAAAAAAAAAAAAAAAAAAAAAAAAAAAAAAAAAAAGAACAAAGCAAACCTGCATCGTGTACTGGATTCACCGCTACCAGGCGTATATCAGCGGGTGGATCTGGGTTTTCCACTATTGTAAATAGTGACCGCGGACAGACGAAGCCAGTACATTAATAAGAAATTCAAAATACCGATCCCGATACCGAAAAAAAATCGTTGTCCTGATCCCGATCCCGAATATATATATATATATATTATATATATATAATATATTATAATATAGTATATATATTATATATATATATTTATATATATTATATATATATATATATATAATATATATATATATATATATATAATATATATATATATATATATGAAGATGAAGAATTTGCATCTTTAAAACGGAGCTGTTATTCCTCCCCCCTCCCCCTGTGAGAGATTTCTTTTTCCCCTCTCTCTAAGGACTTAAAAATTGGAATCTTCTTAATGGGGAAAAGGAAAGAAGAAAAAAAAGACTTCTTTTTTCCTCTTCTTTAATTGGGATTAACTTGTGGACCTTTTATTCTTTATTGATGATTTATTTGTGACGTGGCTTTTCATTAATGCCAGTCGTGAATTTGAAGATTTAGGACAATAATATATATATATATACTATATATATATATATTATATATTATATATATATTAATATATATTATATATTTATTGAATTTAACATTTTGAATTAAATCAATAATATAAGTTAAATCAAAATTAATATTTCAACAAATTCAGGAGGAGCAACAAAATTTTCAATATAAATATGTGATGCAACGAAATTTTTAAATAGGTTCTTTTAAATAACTTTCAGTAATAAATGTTTAGTATTGGAAATTGCTGAAACTACTTCTAGGTAACTTCTGGTCGATAAAGTATGGTTAGTTCTACGCAGTCAGGACAAATGAAGAATAATTTTTGGTATGGTTCTAGAGTCTGGGAACCCTTTTTAAGATGTGGTTTTTCCTCTCCTCCCACTTACGGTTTCAGGATTATGAAGAGTTTCTGCAATCGACACTACCCTACATCATGCGTGATATGGTGTAGATATATATATATATATATATATATATATATATATATATATAGTATAGGGCACGCTATTGAAAGGTGCCAGATTTTTTAGGGGTAGCAAAATCTGGCAACCTGAGCCTAACCGGATTTTGATTTGCAATGCAAATCACTCCTCTAAAATTGACCTCACGCTCTTTCCAGACACCATTTTGGGGGGTTCAGCCAATTGAAATTGGGATCAAGTCGTGGGAAGGAGAGACCCCGTGAATCCCCCAAAAATGGTATCAGAAAGTTACATGAGTTTGCAGAATCGCTGCATTCACCTCACTCTTTCCTGATTTTTTTTCGGTTAAATCCGACAGAAATTGGTTCGAATTTTGGGGTCCGGAGGTCTGCGTGGGTCCGTGAA
>SEYY01019414.1:0-5000 GCA_009176605.1 Armadillidium nasatum
GGTAAAGTTTCAAAATGTTTCGAGCAAGACTTCGATATTTTATATTTCATTTGCCAATTACTATTGAAGATATTGATAACTATTTAATAAAATCGATATTTTTTTATGTCGATCATAAATATTTAATAAAATCGATATTTTTTATGTCGCTGATAAATATTGAATAAAATAAATATTATTTTGATGTCATTGATAAAAATATTTAATAAAATTGATATTTTTTATGTAATTGTTAATTTTTTTTTTTAATAAAATCAATATTTTTGATGTCATTGATAAAAATATCATAATATTTTTTGTTGTCATTTAATAATATTTAATAAAATCGAAATTTTTTGGATAACATTAATAAACATTTCTTAAAATAAACAATTTTTTAAATATTGATAAATAAATATTTAATAAAATAGATATTTTTAATGACCTTGATAAAATCATTACTTTTTTGGACCTATCTAATAAATATTTCATAAAATCGATACTTTTGGATGATTTGATAAATATTTGATAAAATCGATATATTTTAATCTATTTATCATTTGGTTCTTTTTTGTTGAACATTTTTGGGTGATTTGATAAATATTTGATAAAATCGATATTTTAAAACTGTTTATCATTTGGTTCTCTAGTGTTGAATATTTTTGAAAGGATTTCAAAGAAATTTACAGTTATGTTTCGAGAGTAAAAACATTGAAAAACTCCGAATCCGGTACCACAAAAAACACAGACTTTGACTCCGATTCTGACTCTGACTCTGACTCTGACTCAAACACCGATTCCGATTCGACTTCGACTTTGACTCCGACTCCGACTTTGACTCCGGCTCTGAATCTGACTCCGACTCCGACTCAGACTGTGACTCTGATTGTGACTGTGACTCTGACTTTAACTCTGACACTGACTCTGACTCAACCGATTCCGATTCGACTCGACTCTAACTCTGACTCTGACTCTGATTCAACTCCGACTTCGACTCCGACTCCGACTCTGACTCTGACTCTGACGCTGACGCTGACTCTGACTCTGACTCTGACTCTGACTCAAACTCCTATTCTGATTCGACTCCAACTCTAACTCTGACTCTGACTCCGACTCCGACTCCGACTCTGACTCCGACTAGGGATCAATTATATCACTCTATCTTCAGATCTGACCTCACTTCCTTTACTTTAAAATATTAGTTATCTCTAGAAAGAGTAAATAAAACTTTTACCATTATTATTTTTTATATTAAATTTACTATTACTATTATTATTATTATTATTATTATTTTTATATTATTATTATTATTATTATTTTTATTATTACTATTAAAATCAAACTGAGAGGGGAATAACCTTAAGAAATAACACAAACCTTCAAACCCCTTTTTATAGGCTCATCAAAGCTCGACAAGCGGTTAGCTACGTTTCCACCAACCTATTCAACAATCTCCCTGACGACGTAAAAACTGAACTATCAATAAAATCATACGCCCGCAAAATTAAAAAAATATAAATTAATTTTATCTTGATCCCTTAATATTATTTTATTATATTTAATTATTATTATTATTATACTTATATTATTATTATCTTATTAATTATATTATTATTATTATTATTATCATCATTTTTATTATTATTATTTTATTATTATTATTTATTATTATTATTATTATTAATAATTAATTTATTATTATTATTATTATTATCTTTTTATGTTAATATTTTTTTTCTTACTATTATTATTACTATTTATTATTATGCTATTATTTATTATATTATTATTATTATTATTATTATTATATTATTATTATTTATTTACTGTATTATATTATTACTATTATTATTATTATTATTATTATTATCATTATTATATTATTATTTTTACTATTATTAATTATTATTATTGCTTAGTAATTATTATTTCTTCATATAATATTGCATTACTATTATTATTATGTTATTATTAATTCATTATTATTATTATTATTAGTACAGTAATCTTTATTATTATTTTTATATACTTATACTTCTACTACTACTACTAACAATAATAATATTATTATTATATAATTACTATTATTATTATTATTATTATTATTTATTATTTATTTTTTTTTTTTTTTTAAAACTTTTTTATTATTTTTTTTTAACTTTTATTTATAATTTTTCTTTTATTATAAAATTCTTATTATAATTTTATTTTTCTTTTTTATAATATTTTTATTATTATTTTTATTATTATCTACTTACTATTATTTATTTATTGCTAGTACTTTATTATTTCTATTATTATTGTCATTACTATATTTTTGTTAATTATTAATATCATTTTTTATTATTTTTTTTTTTTTTTTTTTTTTTTTTTTTTTTTTTTTTTTTTTATTTTATGTATATAAATATATATATTAATATTATTATATTATTATTATTGATTATTATTTTTTTATTATTACTTATTAATATCTTTATTTTAATAATATTCTATTAAATTTTATTTTTTTATTTTTTTTCTTAATATTTTTATTATTATTTTTTATTATTCCTTAACTATTATTTATTACTATTATTAGGTATTACAAATATTTTTTTACATATCTATCATTAGTATTTTTATTTGTTGGATTATTATCTTTACTAGTATTATTATTATTAATATTTATAAAATCAGATCTTCTTCAGCAACCACTAATATTTCCAGCATTGCAATTATAAAAACAAGATCTTATTACCATTATTATTATTATTTTTATTAGTATTGTTGTTGTTATTTGTATCATTTCTATTATTCATTATTATTGGTTATATATTGGTTATTATTATTATTCTTTTGTATTGTTATTTTATTTTTACTTTTTCATCATGGTTGCTGCCTTTGCTCTATTATTGAAAATCCAATTATAAATATAGATTACAATTATTATTATTATGTTATCTATCATTATTTATTACTATTATTATTGTTTTATTTTAATCATTTGTTATTAATATTATTATTATTATTATTAATATCACCCCGTTAGTATATTATTCTTATCGATACCTATTATTTTTTATTACTATTATTTCTTTTAAAGTATTATCAGCATCTATTATTATTATAGTATTCTCATGTTAACACATACTAACTTTTTTGTTCTGTTACTTGCATGATTTAATTTATTTTTGTTAATCTAGTAGTACCTATCCTAACCTATGTTTTAATAATTTATAATTATTATATTTATACATATTAAACTTTGGGCTCAAAGGAAACCGCAGTGTTTTCCCCCAGCAGCCCCTTTCAGTGAAGTGGGCAGTCACATATTATTATTATTATTATTATAATTTTTAGTAATTTTTATATTTTATTACTATTGTTTAATTATCATTTTCGATAAATTAATGATTTATTATATATTATTATTATCATAATTATTATTATATTATTATTATTATTATTATTATTTTATTATTATATTATATATTATTATTATTATATTTTATTATTATATTATTATTATTACTATTATTATTATTTTATTATTATATATTTATATTATTATTATTATTATTTTATTATTATTAATTTTATTATATTAATTTTACTATTACTATTAAATAGTGGAAAGTCTCATGAATCTACTTAATCCATAAACTCATTGGTGTCTTATATTTGAAGAAATTTTTTTTTTGAAACAAACTTAGTTAGTCTTTTACGACAAAAGTTTGTTTATTATTAAATTTACACACAACCACACACACACACACACACAATATATATATATATATATATATATATATATATATATATATATATATATATAATATATATATATATATATATATATATATATATATATATATATATATATATATATATATATACATATATATATATATATATATATATATATATATAATATATATATATATATATATATATATATATATATATATATATATATATATATATATATATATATATATATATATATATATATATATATATATATATATATATATATATATAGTATATTTCTCTAGAGATTAAGCACTCTTATTCTTAAAATATTTACAACGTTTCGGGAGAATTACATTTGTAATCTTCAAGGTTACCAAAGAATAACTAAACATGAATTAAAATTACATAAATGTTTTAATTAAAAATTAATAAATTGACGCATGGTAATTATTTTAATTAAAAATACAATTAACAATTTGTAAAACAAAGCTTTCTTGCTAATTTGATAATTAGATGGTAAATATTTTATTTACTTTTTTTTTATTTTTTTTTTTTTTTTTTTTACATTTTTTTTTTTTTCAATTTTTTTTTTTTAATTAATTAATAATTTATTAGTTATTAACTTAATCAGTTTTGAAAATTATCAATTTCATTTCAATAATATTATTCAGAATTTTTAAGTTTTAATGAAAACTGGTTTTAAAATACGTAATGTTTGTTGGTTAATTTGATTTCTGATTTTATTATTTAAACTTGAAGAAATTAATGGATAATGTTTTTATTTTTCTGCTTGTTTCCTGATGTTTGAGTTTAGGAGGGACGTTTAGCTGTAGTCTCTCCTGCTCGGTAATATTTCCTAATGTTAAATTGTTCGACCGATGTATTGTTCTGTTTTGCTATGAACATAAAAAGCTGAGTAATTGTCAGTGTGTAAATTTGTATTCGACAAACGAGTGTATCGTGTTCGTTGAATTCTTGTTGTTTAGATTTTATTTTTTTTAAAGTATCATCGTCACTCACTGGAAGAGCCCTATTCGAGGAGTGTGGTTCTTAACCAGGAAAATTGAGTTAAATGTTATTTCTGACAAAGATGATAGGTTACACAGATTATTTGGGATTTGGATAGGGAAACCCTGCTCCGGCACAGACCAATCAAGTTTATTTTTTCCACCGTTGGGCGTGGTTTCGAATCCTTGATAGGCGACCTTCTCTGTAGGAGCAATTTAGAGAGAATGTGATATTGTATGTGTTGAAATAGCGTGGAATTTTGTAAGTATTGGCTATTTTTTAAG
>SEYY01019414.1:17500-20000 GCA_009176605.1 Armadillidium nasatum
AGAAAACTGAATGTTGTATGTGAATTGCCAAGTTTCTTTTCTTTTTCTCAGTTACTTCAACTATACAAGGACCTCATTCTTGCTTGTATTGGAAATTATTATCATATTTAAGGTGACTCTGATTAGAACCATCCTTTAGATGCAGTCAAGTTAAAGACCAAAACACTTCTAAGTTTTGCAGCACTTTCCAACTCACATGACCCTTAAGTTCTTTGTTTCTTTTCTAAAGATGCTACATCGGCAAGGTCTTGAGCGAATGATCAATTTCATTCACCAACTTTTTCTACGCCCTCACTTCACGAGAGATGAAGTGTTTTTGCACGATTTTAATGTGTACATAGTGAATTTCGATTGCTTATTGTGGATTATTCTTTCCAGTAATTTTTGTTCTGTGAAATTCTGTTTTATTTTCTGCGTTTCCTGCTGAATTTAATCTACCTCACTTAAGATCTTGAATTCGTTCTCATCTTTGGAATTTTCGTTAGATGTAGACTGATATTCTCTTTTACTTTTATTAATTTACACTCCTTCGGTTTGAAAGGCTTTGCTGGTAAATTGAGGTCTAAAAGTATAAAATAATATTGATGAACAAAGAGTCTAAATTAATGAAATTGCTTCAATAGCCAAGAAATATTTTCCTATTAAAATTAAATTTATGTAAAGTTAAAATGAATCATAGATCGATCATATACAGTAGCATTCACTTTTTAATTTCATTCTTATATTTCATTTAATTTTATATTTCATTAATTTTTTTCTTTTTCAGATTCACGAATAATATATATATATATATATATATATATATATATATATATATATATATATATATATATATATATATATATATATATATATATATAAAATATATAAAAAATATATATTAATATATATATATATATATATATAATATATATATATATATATATATATATATATATATATATATATATATATATATATATATATATATATATATATATATATATATATATATATATATATATATATATATATATATATATATATATATATATATATATATATATATATATATATATATATATATATATATATATATAATATATATATATATATATATATATATATATATATATATATATATATAATATATATATATATATATTATATTATATATACACACACACATATATACCAACCGTGGAAATGTTTTGTATACTTTTATAAATGCTATATGGGGATTCGAACCAAGGCCTAAATTCAAATTCAAAAGGAAATCAACCAGAACTTCTACTAACATATTGCCTAGTGAGAAGAATAAGGGGATAGAGGTTTGGCTAAGCTAACCCTACGCCCAAATTGTAATCGTGGAATTCTTCTGGAGCGGTCTCACTAGGCGATATGTCAGTAGGAGTTCTGGTTAATTTCCTTTTGAACCATCGGTGGTGTAGTGGTTAGCAAGATTGATATTCCATCTTTTAGGCCCTGGTTCGAATCCCCAAATAGCAGTTATAAAAGTATACAAAACAATTCCAAGGCTGGTATATATGTATGAATACTTATTTATATATATGAATAAAAAAGTGGCAATTAAAATTATAACAAATGTATCTGCTGTATACGGGGATAGAGACTTGGCTAAGCTAACACTACGCCCAAGTTGTGGTCGTGGAATTCTTCTGGAGCTGTCTCACTAGGCGATATGTCAGTAGGAGTTCTGGTTGATTTCATTTTAAACCATCGTGGTGTAGTGGTTAACACGATTGAAATTCCATATTTTAGGCCCTGGTTCGAATTCCCAAATAGCAGTGATAAAAGTATATATATATATATATATATATATATATATATATATATATATATATATATATATATATATATATATATATATATATATATATATATATATTATAAAAAATAATTATGAAAGAAAAGACAATAACTTTCGTTTCATCTTCGATTGATTTTGAATATTTCATTTTAATGAAATATTCAAAATATATTTCGTAATTGTGTCTATTTAAAAGTAATAATATAAAAATATAGACATGAACGAAATTTTTTTAAATATGATACGAAAAATGTTATTTCTTCCCTTATATTCCATGGAGAAAAAATTCATAGTTTTTCATTTAATTAATTTTACAAGAATTTTAAAACTTTTAAATTAAAATTCTTTCCTTCAAATTTTTCAAATATATATTAAAAAAAAAAACTAAATTAAATTAAAGTCCAGTGATTCGTGATGTTATAAAATTGATTGAAATAAATTACTTTTCAATAAAATCTTGGTCAAAATTAAAACATAAAGAATTAATTGACATAAATATAGCTTTTGAATTTTAAGGAACAATCTACAATATAGAGTCTGTTATTAGAATTTGGAGGTTTCATATTACTGCATTCATACAACCGCGAATCAAAAACACTCGAAAATATTCAGAAAATTTTAACGTAAGGTTTTTGAAATTTTATTTTATTTATTTATTTATTTATTTGCTTATATTTGAGGATCCAAAAA
>SEYY01019415.1:5000-10000 GCA_009176605.1 Armadillidium nasatum
TTAGTTCGACATATTACCCTAGTCAAGCGGCAGCGAAGACAGAGGCTGTGCGATGAAGGAAACTAAAAAAAAAAAAAAAAAGGAGTGTTATTATTAATAAACTAAAAGGAATCTTATTAAAAAGAATGTTATCAACGGTAAGGATATAAGTTCATCCTTAAAATTTAAGTAAAGTTGCTTTTGTATCCCAAATTGCACAGCACAAATTACGTCTGTGGGGTTAGTAATTACAATGCAGTAAATTTAAAAAAAATAAATAAATAAAAAAAAAAAAGAACTGTAGCTTCACAGTTATCAGGTACTTCCAAGCTTGTGGATTTGGGTTTGCCACTATTATAAATAGGGACCATGGACAGAAGAAGCCAATACATTAATAAAAAAAAAATCCCGATCCCGATCAAAAAAAAAAAAATCCCGAAATATATATATATATATATATATATATATATATATATATATATATATATATATATATATATATATATATATATATATATATATATATATATATATATATATATATATATATATATATATATATATATATATATATATATATATATATATATATATATATATATATATATATATATATATATATATATATATATATATATATATATATATATATATATATATATATATATATATATATATATATATATATATATATATATATATATATATATATATATATATATATATATATATATATATATATATATATATATATATATATATATATATATATATATATATATATATATATATATATATATATATATATATATATATATATATATATATATATATATATATATATATATATATATATATATATATATATATATATATATATATATATATATATATATATATATATATATATATATATATATATATATATATATATATATATGAAAAGGAATAACTTTAAATGAGTAACAGAAAGAAGAGTTTTAGGTCGTCATCTGGCTTTGTCTGTAAAGAGTAATTTAGTTTTCTAAATGAATATTTTTTGCAGTTTTCCAATTGAGAATTCAGTGTTCACAAGTAATGAAAAATAAGCTCTCAAAATGAAAGAAAATTACCTTTATATAAAGTGTCATATTGAGAAACCAGGTGTTCATGAGGAAGAGTCAGAGGGTCTTAATTTGAGATATAAAATAGGGTTCAAATTGATGAAAAATGTCCTCTTTAGAGACATGACGTAAAGAGGAACGTAAAATGCTCATTTTAATCAGTTTCTATTTGAAAGAGTTGAAAAGATGACAAATCTTAAACTCCGCCTTATCAAGGAAAGTAATATGTGTGTGACCATTGAATAATACAAAAAAGAGTCTATTAAAAAATTCAGTGTTTTTATTATAGTTTTTAAAGTTTATTGAGGGAAAATATTATTACAAAGGAAAGACCCAAAGATAGATAAATTAATGGTTAAAGGTGCTGGCCATAAATTACTTTACGCTGGAAAAGGAGAGGAAATGAGGGGAGTCTTCGATAGTGTTATGAGGTGTTAAGCTACATACGTTGCGATTAATTTTAACGATTTATTGTTAACGATATATTTGAACTGATAAATCTGAAGTATGGATGGAAAATCGTTGCCAACTATTAGGGATACAAAGATGATACAGGTAAAATGGTTTCGTTCAATAGATTTATTTGCTCTTATCTTATTTGATACGTTTTATATATATATATATATATATATATATATATATATATATATATATATATATATATATATATATATATATATATATATATATATATATATATATATATATATATATATATATATATATATATATATATATATATATATATATATATATATATATATATATATATATATATATATATATATATATATATATAATATATATATATATATATATATATATATATATATATATATATATATATATATATATATATATATATATATATATATATATATATATATATATATATATATATATATATATATATATATATATATATATATAATATATATATATATATATATATATATATATATATATATATATATATATATATATATATATATATATATATATATATATATATATATATATATATATATATATATATATATATATATATATATATATATATATATATATATATATATATATATATATATATAATATATATATATATTTTTCCTACCTCCAATAAGCGAAAGTCAATGACCTACAAAATTCCTCTGCAGTTGGAAAAAGTTCCAAAAAGTACTAAGAATGGGTTCAAATTAAAGGCCGACAACATCCGATACTCATAATTTGAAAGTGTGCAAGTCAATGGAAGTTTGAAAGTAAATAAATTGTGTGTTTGTTCTTGACTTTACCAGTTTCACGAGCTTTCCTCATAAGAGAAGTTATATGACTTGAGACTTCGAAGAATTAAACTTCATTGTAACAACAATAGAATTAAAGAGAGTTCCAATAGTACTATGTCTAGAAAGAAATTAGAGAGATTTAGTGAGGGTAAGAGAGTTGAAAAGATGACAAACGTTAGACTCCACCTTATCAAGAGAGCAGTATGTGTGTGGCAACACCAGATATTTTTTTCATACTCCAAACAAGGGCTAACAATACTCCTATACTGAGCCTGAAATTGAGGTGGTAAGTTCGAAAATCGCTCCAGAGAACCTATCCAATTAGAAACTTTCTTATATATATAAATAATGTGAACCTTCCAAGAAGAATCACGATGAAAGAAAGCACCAAGGATTTTAAAAATACAAGGTTCTAATTGTACGTATTTAAAGATGTTATTATAGTTGTATGAAAGAATATGCTAAGTAAATAGATAAAGGAACTGTGTTTTTTTTAGGTATTGAAAAGAACCAAATTTTCTATAGCCCTTTGGAGATACGAGGAAGATCAGAGTTTAGCTACTCCAAGACTACCCTAAAAGTATTACTTTTTTTGCTGCTGAGTCTTCTTTCAAATTGAAAGGAGTAATTAAAGGAGGAGACGTCGTCATAAGGGTGGATAGGAAACGAAGTGACAGATAGGAGATTATTTAAAGAAAAGTAGAAAAATGGTTGATGATAGAACAGAACCCTTGGAACACCATTATTTATAAATTTTAAGTATAAATGATGTCTGTCTACAGGTGGTATAGAGCAACCGGAAATAAACAAGGGTTTGGAAATCGAAGCTTTATAACAGACTATATCAAAAGCTGCTGCTACGTATAGTGTCACGGCAGAAGAGTCGCCAAAATGCTGAAGAGCGAAGGACTAAGAATCAGAAGAAAAGAAAGGTCAATAGAAGACCGGTCCCTACGGAA
Source organism: Armadillidium nasatum (assembly GCA_009176605.1). Classification (NCBI taxonomy): domain Eukaryota; kingdom Metazoa; phylum Arthropoda; class Malacostraca; order Isopoda; family Armadillidiidae; genus Armadillidium; species Armadillidium nasatum. The sequence continues at coordinate 8,325 of SEYY01019415.1, forward strand.
GCTTTGCCAGAGATATGAGATATGTTTAGAAGATTTAAAAAGATTTCAAATCTTCCTGTTAAGGCTAGATTCGGAAACTTTGGAGAGAACATAGGTTTTATGGATAGGGCGGTAATTGTGAGGTTGAGAAGGGCCCCTGTTCATCGACACAAGGTGTAAAAGAGAATTTTACTAGAATGTTGAAGTTGAATCACATAGTTTACCAAGACAGGATGCAAATTCAGAAAAACAAGTTTTGAAAACCACAGGGGATTGTCAGGATTGTACGCCTTTTTAGTGTTGAGTTCAGAGAAAGCAGAAATAACATCATTGAAGAAATTACAACGTTAATCATAAATGAGTTGAATGGAGGTGGAAAAAGTGGAATAGCTACGGAATAGTCATAAGTGGAATTTCAAACAAATATTGGAGCTAAGAGTTCAGCATTAGCAGAAAGTAAAATCGCAGTTGTGCCGTTTGAAGATAGTAGAGGAAGGAAAGAAAGGGGATGAACCAAAGTTAAGTTGACATTTTTTTTTGAAAAATGTCAGAAAGAACAGAGATAGAGTAATCAAAAAGATATCTACAGAAGGAAAGATTTTCATTATTACGGAGAATAAATTCAGAAGATCATCTTCTGTCGAAGGAAAGCGATGCGGCAGTTTGACATCAAGGGAGAGATTGAATTGATCAAGAGGAAAAATGAGAGTCGATAAGGGGACAACTTCAAAGCTTCACTCATTCGTAAAGAACTGAATGTATTCAACAGCAAAGATAAGCGATTCTTATTCCACACAATAGGGAGCGGCATTCCTAAACAATGCTTTTACGGAAACTTTGGAGAGAACATAGGTTTTATGGATAGGGCGGTAATTGTGAGATTGAGAAGGGCCCCTATTCATCGACACAAGGTGTAAAAGAGAATTTTACCAGAATGGAAGAAATTCTTATAAAAAAACATAAAACTTCTTGGAAGCTTGTTTGTTAAGTGAGAGAAAAAAAATGTCATATTTATAAACTAATCAGTAAAAAAAGAATTAAATATAGACGAAGGTCTAAGTTTTACATTTGCTAAGATGTTTTAGTTGTGAGAGAGTTTATGTCAAAATGTAAAAGTAGGAATAAAAAGCAACAAAGATATGATGTTTATAGAATTTTATAGGAGGTCAAGTCAATATATATATATATATATATATATATATATATATATATATATATATATATATATATATATATATATATATATTATATATTAGTGATGGATCGGATGTCATATTTTCCAATTTGCGGATGCAAATTTTGTAATGCGGATGCGGATGTCGAATTTTGAAGAAATGCGGATGCGGATGCTGAATTTTTGAAAGTTCGGATGCGGATGCGGATGCGGATGTTGAATTTTCGAAAGTGAAGCGGATGTGGATGCGGATGCGGATGTTGAATTTTGATGAGGATGCGAATGCGTATGCGGATGCGGATGCGGATGTTAATTTTGATGGAGGATGCGGATGCGGATGCGGATGCGGATGTTAATTATATATATATATATTTTATAATTGTATAAAATTCATAAATATTATATATATATATATATATATATATATATATATATATATATATATATATATATATATATATATATATATATATATATATATATATATATATATATATATATATATATATATATATATATATAT
>SEYY01019416.1:0-12500 GCA_009176605.1 Armadillidium nasatum
TATATATATATATTAAACTAAGGAAAAATACGTTTTAAAGATAGACTTCCTTTTATGAAAAGAACCACATTAAAAACTTAAACTGCAAAGCATTTTCTGTGTAGAAAACATCGTTAAATTACGAAACCTTTTCTCTATACATCTTTGGAAAGATTTATAATCTCGCCTGCTGCCCTTTCTGCCAGATGTTGCCTTCATATCTGCTGTAAGAGAGGCGAGACTGTGTGCTTAACAACTTTTAATTATTTCACAAGATTGTTCTTTCTTCTAATGTCCTTTGATATTAATGTTCTTTAAAATTCCTATTCTGACATTATTTTTAATAAACTTTTGTAGCATTTTTAATACTAGATATTTGCAGTACGTTGATGAATAACAATAATCATCATGTTAAAGAAAACATTGTTGAATAAGGACTTATATAATTGGAGTGCGAAACTTCATTAATAACACTAATTGAGAAAGTTACATCTTATGTGCTGGGCATAATTATATATATATATATATATACTATATATATATATATATATATATATATATATATATATATATATATATATATATATATATATATATATATATATATATATATATATATATATATATATATATATATATATATATATATATATATATATATATATATATATATATATATATATATATATATATATATATATATATATATATATATATATATATATATATATATATATATATATATATATATATATATATATATATATAATATATATATATATATATATATATATATATATATATATATATATATATATATATATATATATATATATATATATATATATATATATATATATATATATATATATATATATATATATATATATATAATATATAATATATATATATATATATATATATATATATATATATATATATATATATATATATATATATATATATATATATATATATAATATATATATATATATATATATATATATATATATATATATATATATATATATATATATATATATATATATATATATATATATATATATATATATATATATATATATATATAATATATATATATATATATATATATATATATATATATATATATATATATATATATATATATATATTATATATATATATATATATATATATATATATAATATATATATATATATATATACTTATATATATATATATTATTACTATAGAATACGGATGCGGATTTCTTTTTCACATCCAGCGGATGCCACATCCGCGGATGCCTATACTTTCCTATATATAAGGCTATATATATATATATTATATATATATATATATATATAATATATTATATATATATATATATATATATATATATATTATATATATATATATATTTACACATCACCTCCGCTCACTTACAGAGCCCTATTTAAGGGGGGTGTTAGATCAATAAGAGAATAAGAAAACCTATACAAGTCCCACTAAACACGAATTTCGTAGGTAAGCACAGACTTGGGATTTAAAGAAATTGACATTAAATTTGGCAGGGAGCACAGAAGACGGGAAAGAATTCCACAAAACAGTTGTGGCTGGAAAGGAGGGGCATCACAGGGGACAAGCCTGTAGTTGCCTATGTTCGCACAAAATTTATATGCCGACAATGCACCCCTTGTGCTACGAGATCGTCGTAAAGGCGGAGGTACACGACTTGACAGTTCCCTCGATCATTTGCCGTTGTAGTACCTGTAGAAAAGAGACAAGGGCGCCAACGTCACATCGCAATGATAAGGGGTCAAGTGAATTAGAAAGAAACAATTTATAGGTCTTTTAGCCTTTAATGCAACCTTATCCAAAAGAAGGGTCAAACCTTAGTCACCCCAGAAATTAGACCAGTACTCCATACAAGGACGGATGAGGCCTTGTATAACTGGAGTAACTGCGAATAAGTAAAAAATTCTCGCAGCCTACACAGAACTTTCAGCATCTTTGAGGCAGCCCTAGGAACAGTTGTGATGTGGGGCTTCCAAGACATTTCTTCGCTTATGTAAAGGCCAAAGATGTTTTTTTTTTACTGTCAATATTTTATTTTAATACTGGGTTGTTTTAGTTATATATATATATAATATATTATATATATATATATATATATATATATATATATATATATATATATATATATATATATATATATATATATATAATATATATATATATATATATTGGCAACCTGTATATGGAATTCTATGAGATTTATTTGGTTTCCAATATCCCCGAACGTAATTTAATAAAATTCTGGTACCGATATATTGGTGATATTTTAATATTGTATCCTAACTCATTCCGGCTCCTGCCACACATGGAGAGATTTCTCTGAGTGGGCAGAATTTATAATTAAAATAATTCTCTATGACATGAATGTAAAAAGGAAGCTGTTGTTAATATCCAATTTTCTGACCCGGGTGAAATTTTCTCATATATATATATATATATATTATATATATATATATATATATATATATATATATATATATATATATATATATATATATATATATATATATATATATATATATAATATATATATATATATATATATATATATAATATATATATATATATTAAATATATATATTATATATTATTATATATATTATATATATATATATATATATATATATATATATATATATATATATATATATATATATATATAATATATATATATATATATAATATATTATATTATATATATATATATATATATATATATATAATATATATATATATATATATATATATATATATATATATATATATATATATATATATATATATATGGTTAATTGAATATTGATCTAAATTTTTATCGGGAAAAACAAAACTACTTGATTTTCGATTTCAAAAACAAGTTTTTGCTTTATATGTGTGTGTGTGTATTTGTGATTGAAAAATGTTTCATATTTTGTGTTCTATTCATTACAATAACATATGAGAATCCTGTCATGTCGTTTCCTTCTTTTTCAATCATGTTTGTGAAATTGCTTTTTCAATACTACATTTAGAAGATAAAATATATATACCTTAGAACGTATCTTGCAGGAAGAAAGAAAATTTACAAACTTATGTAACAGATGATGATAATGATAATCATTATTTTTATTATTATTATTATTATTATTATTATTATTATTATTATTATTATTATTATATTATTATTATTATAATTAAAGATCTTTATTGCATTAACGTAAATACTGAAATAATATTTAAAAATTCGTTTCTCAGATCCTACAACAATGATTGTTGGAGGTCCAGATTTGTACATCAATTTGGGATCGAAAATCAACCTGACGTGCGAAGTCAAATTCACTCCAGAACCTCCTCCTTACATCTTTTGGTATCATAATGAAAGGGTAAGCTAAATACGAGCCAATATATAATATATATATATATATATATATATATATATATATATATATATATATATATATATATATATATATATATATATATATATATATATATATATATAATCTTTTTCTCCTCAAAATCCATGGTTCGATGGCAACTGTTCTCTCGTCCTTCGGGAGAGAGACACTGCTTATCGTGAATGGAAAAACTCTCCTTCTCCTATCACTCTTGCTAATTTTCATTCAGTTCGGAATCGTTGCAGGGATGTTCTTCGACGGACTAAGCGTGCTTTCACAAAAAAGGAAGTGAGCTGACCTCCATGGCTCTCCAACTGATAAAAATTTCTGGCCTCTTGTCAAAAATATCTCTAACAACTTCTGTAAATCTGCCTTTCCTCCTCTTATTCGCTCTGATGGTTCTGTAGCTAATACTCCTTCTGAAAAGGCTAATCTCTTCGGCCTCCTTTTTTTCATCTAATTCCACCCTACTCGATTCTTGCATCCCTCCTCCTACTCTTCTCCCTCAGGTGTCCCATATCTCTACCTATAATTACACATAATTGGGTGCATGGGATCCTGAAATCTATGAACGCTAGGCCAGTGGCCCAGATGGCACTCCTCTACGTGTTCTGAGGGAGTGTGCTTCTGAGTTAGCTCCTGTCCTCGTTCAGCTCTACTCTCTATGCCTTAATACTAATACTTTTCCTCAATGCTGGAAGCGCGCATTTGTTCAGCCGATCCCAAAAAAGGTAGCCGCTCTGAACCTTCTAACTATCGACCTATAGCTCTCACTTGTGTTCTATCTAAAATTTTTGAAACTCTCCTCAACTCTCATTTCCTGGATCATTTGGAGTCTCATTCTCTTCTTTCAGATCACCAGTATGGCTTTCGACGCTCGAGGTCAACTGGTGACATACTTCCTATCTTACTGATCTATGGTCTTCTGCCCTTAGGGACTTCGGGAGTCTTGTGTGGTGGCGCTTGACATATCCAAGGCTTTTGACCGGGTATGGCATGCGTCGCTGCTCTCCAAGCACCCTTCCTTTGGGTTTCCTCCTTCCCTTTGCTTACTCTTGTCAAGTTTTCTCTCAGATCGTTCCATTTTGGCACTTGTAGATGGAGCGACCTCTTCCTCCTTTTCTGTCAACTGTGGTGTTCCTCAGGGTTCTGTTTTATCTCCAACCTTATTCTTACTTTTCATTAACGATCTTCTCCACTGCACTTCTAACTCTGTTCACTCTTATGCTGATGACTCAACTCTACATTCTTCTACTCATTTCAAATCTGCTCCCTCTTTTGCTTCTAGAGTTGCTTCTCGTCTTCAACTTTCCGATTCTATTCTTGCCGATCTGGATGGGATTTCCCGTTGGGGTCATAGCAACCTTGTGAAATTCAACTCTTTAAAAACTCAACTTCTTCACATCTCCCTCTCAAAAACACCTCCCAACTTTCCTATCCTCTTCGATGGTTCTCCCGTCTCACCTGTAAATAACATTAACATTCTTGGTCTAAACATAAACAATAAATTGTCTTGGAAACCACATATCACAATGGTTGCTAAAGCGGCCTCTAAGAAGCTGGGAATCCTGTTCAGGTTGCGAGAATTTTTTTCTTCTGCGCAGTTACTCCAAATATATAAGGGTCTTATTCGCCCTTGTATGGAGTACTGTTCTCACATTTGGGGGGGGGGCTCCGGCTCCTCCTCTCTTTTGGATAGGGTTGAGTCTAAAGCTAAAAGATTAATTAACTGTCCCCTACTTTCAAGCTCTCTTGACCCCTATCTCTGCGACGTGACGTTGGCGCACTATCCCTTTTCTATAGGTACTACAATGGCAGGTGCTCGAGGGAATTGGCCTCTCGCATTCCTCCACCGTTGCGTCGTCCTCGTTGCACAATGGGTGCCCTGCTTTTCACACGAATTTTGTGTGGATGTAGGAAACCCCAGGCTAGCCCGTTGTGGTGCCTCCTTCTTTCCAGCCACCTCTGTTCTGTGGAACTCTCTACATTCATCTATTTTTCCTCCTGTATTTAATCTTCCACTCTTCAAGGCTTCCGTCTGTGCCCACCTGAGAGATGTGCGCTTAGGTGTGTGTTTGAGTGAGTTTTTCTTCATTTGTGTGTGCCCCCTCCTTGAAAAGGGCTCTGCCGGTGAGTGGTGGCGTTTCTGTAAAATATAATATATATATATATATATATATATATATATATATATATATATATATATATATATATATATATATATATATATATATATATATATATATATATATATATATATATATATATATATATATATATATATATATATATATATATATATATATATATATATATATATATATATATATATATATATATATATATATATATATATATATATATATATTATGAAACATAAGAAGAGGGAAAAATTAAATAGCTTTCACATTTCTAATTAAATGTTAACATATTCCTATGCTCGGTGTTTGAATGAGTGTGAGACATAAGAATAGAGGAAAATATCATAAAGTGGAATTTATGGGAGCATGATCAAAGCGATTAAGAACGGCAGCAGAGAGTTTGACAAAGAAAGGATGAAACTAAGTGTAAAAACTGACTCCATGTAATCTCCTCAAAGAAGGAGGTATTATCACCATAGAGTTCAGAGGAGCAAAATCCGTTTTAAAACTTTAATAGGAGGCAAATGATACAGTGAGTGAAAAGCGATATTAGATAGACGAAAAGATCGGATAATTCATAAGGATAAGCCCCAAATACTCCTTTCCTTCAAGAGAGATGTATTCAATAATATATATATATATATATATATATATATATAATATATATATATATATATATATATATATATATATATATATATATATATATATATATATATACTAATTCTAGGAAGGAATTATAAAATCAATTTAATTATACACAATTTACACTTAAATATCGGGACACAAATGTATTCAATATTCAGAAACACCAATTAATATTAACATGTAAAACCCATCTAAAACAAAGTATCGTTTATTCGATACCTTCTAATATCAGTAGTCAGTACAAAGAAGCTATACCGTCAAAACACTTTTGACTCATTAGAGCATCTAATGAAACTATTTTTATTCCATTCTCGAAATTCCCTTCTGGTCCTTTTATAGCATTTATTGAAAACGAATAAAAATCATCTTTTTACATTTATCAATAATAGTGTTCTGCTCTATATATATATAATTATATATATATATATATATATATATATATATATATATATATATATATATATATATATATATATATATACATATCGGCGAAGAAATTAAATAGCTTTCACATTTCTAATTAAATGTTAACATATTCCTATGCTCGGTGTTTGAATGAGTGTGAGACATAAGAATAGAGGAAAATATCATAAAGTGGAATTTATGGGAGCATGATCAAAGCGATTAAGAACGGCAGCAGAGAGTTTGACAAAGAAAGGATGAAACTAAGTGTAAAAACTGACTCCATGTAATCTCCTCAAAGAAGGAGGTATTATCACCATAGAGTTCAGAGGAGCAATATCCGTTTTAAAACTTTAATAGGAGGTAAATGATACAGTGAGTGAAAAGCGATATTAGATAGACGAAAAGAGCGGATAATTCCTAAGGATAAGCCCCAAATACTCCTTTCCTTCAAGAAGAGATGTATTCAATAATATATATATATATATATATATATATATATATATATATATATATATTATATATATATATATATATATATATATATATATATATATATATATATATATACTAATTCTAGGAAAGGAATTATAAAATCAATTTAATTATACACAATTTACACTTAAATATCGGGACACAAATGTATTCAATATTCAGAAACACCAATTAATATTAACATGTAAAACCCATCTAAAACAAAGTATCGGTCATTCGATACCTTCAAATATCAGTAGTCAGTACAAAGAAGCTATACCGTCAAAACACTTTTGACTCATTAGAGCATCTAATGAAACTATTTTTATTCCATTCTCGAAATTCCCTTCTGGTCCTTTTATAGCATTTATTGAAAACGAATAAAAATCATCTTTTTACATTTATCAATAATAGTGTTCTGTTCTAATCCGATTTTTTTTAATACTTTTCACAAATTACATTTTCTTTTAAATGTCATATCGGCGACTTCATCCTTCATTATTCTTTCATTCTTAAAAGACACCGTAGCTAACTGCAAATAATTCACTCTAGTTGGGTGATCGTGGAACATGTAATCTCTAATCTTCCTGGAATATCTTAATGAGACAGAGAAAACTTGGTTGATTTTCCAGTCCGGCAAAAAATTCCCAATTAATTCTGGTTCCGGCTTAAAAAGGAATATATTTCTATTTTAAAAAACACCTCTTAAAATCTTGTTTATTCAAACTATCAATAAAGATGTTAATTATTTTTTTAATATTTTTACAACCACTATCTAATAACTCCTTGGAATGTGAAATTTAAGCTAAAAAGACGATACTAAACGAATACTGTATACAATACCCTATCACAGCTGTCAACACTTAACGTTAAATGTGCAATTTTTAATTTTAATATTTTATTTTACGAGATAAATACTACTAAAACAATGCCTCATTAAAACAAAAGATATGAAGTATAAAGAAAAACAATGCATTTTAACCTGTAAAAACACTCAAATCATTGATGGACAGTCGTCAACAGAAGTTCGTTCCTATTAAGCTGGAAATAAATATTTATATAAAAATGGGGATCATTTCAGGTTCAGCCAATCACAGTTCAATTAAGCCCCGCTCAATGTTTTTATTTTCTTTTTATTCAAAATAGAGCTTTTATGAAATGATTTCCATTTTATATAAATATTTATTTCCAGCCTAATAGGAACGAACTTCTGTTGACGACTGTACCTACTCAACATATTTTTTTTCCTTTTTTAAGTTGGAAATTAACGGCTATTACAGGAAAATCAATCAAAACAGTAACTACTCTAATGATGAAGAAATATTTTCTCAAAACCTGACAAAATATTTTGGCTTTTTATTTACCTATTGTGGCCTTTAGTCCTTCTATCATGATCTTTTATGAAGAACTTACTCTTCTCTCTAGTGTGGAGAGATGAAATTTTGTAACGTTTGAATCCATTTTTCTCTAAAAGAAATTTTTCCATAGAAAACATGCCCATAATAATCTTATCAAATAACTCTTATTTGCAGAAATCACAATTCATACTTGTACTGTAAATCTAAGTTATACCATAGTTTAGAGACGTGGTTATGCCTCTCAAAAATACGTTAGTGTACTTTCCAAGGTAAGGGGTTCATATTTCTGTATTTCTAAAATACTAATATAGTGTTTAATCATAGTTCCAGACGCTTATATCACTACGATTTATAATTCCTATCATTTTATTAGCTCTGTTTCTATATTAAAGAGATGTCAATTTAATCACATGCATAATTTCAAATTGCTATTAATAAAAATTTTAAAAATCCTTTTTTTCATCAACAAACTGCAATCATTTCCTATTTATTTCATAATTAAAATCTTAATTTGATTTATTTTTGTGAAACATCTTTTATTGATATTGTAAATCCAAATCTCGGACTCAGATTTTGCAGCTTAGCTCAATATTACATGTACTCCACTGGTTACAAATATTTGTGTGTGTGTTTGTAAAGTTTGCAAGTAATTCTTTGCATGCGTTCATGCATATAAAAACTGAATTTAAAACATACAAATATGTCTATAAATTAACAAAGTAGCCATTAAAAAACTATTCTCACTAAATTCCCATTCTTTTAAAATCCAAATTAAATTAAAATTAGATCTTTCTATTCCCTCGCTCTCCCAAGTCCTATCCCCTCCCTTCTGCTTCACATCTCTAGGGACAACATTTTTAGCCCCCAAATTGATATTCTCCTATTCCAAAGACTCCCCCCCTACCCCCTCACATACTTAAAATTGATGCCCATGAATCTAAGAAACTTTAATTTCTTTTTCTTTTTCATTTTATATTTGAAAAAAAAAAAAAAAAAAAAATCTTTTCTGCCGCTCAGCTTTTTGCCTAAAGAATTTATTATTAATGAGTAATATATATATATATTATATATATATATATATATATATATATATATATATATATATATATATATATATATATATATATATATATATATATATATATATATATATATATATATATATATATATATATATATATATATATATATATATATTATGTTTTAATCTTTATCCCTATATATTACACTTGTTTATAGAAAACAAAATAAACAAGTGTAATATATAGGGATAAAAGATTAAAACAAAATAAATATTAAAAAAGTGCTTAAAAAAAAAAAAAAAAATAAATATATATATATATATATATATATATATATATATATATATATATATATATATATATATATATATATATATATATATATATATATATATATATATATATATATATATATATATATATATATATATATATATATATATATATATATAAAATTTTTAATTCTTTTTCTGTAAAATTCTAATGAGTTCAGCATAGTGACATAGTCATTGTTTATTGTTCACGTAGATGAATGTGTAATGGATATATTTTCACCACTCACGGGTTGGAGGTACAAGGGCTGTATTCCATAGGAAAATGTTTATGTGCTATGCGTCTGCTCTAATAAAAATAATAATAATAATAATAATAATAATAATATAATAATAATAATAATAATAATAATAATAATAATAATAATAATAATAATAATAATAATAATAATAATAATAATAATAATAATAATAATAATAAGAATGATAATTGTAATAATAATAAATATAAGAAAAGAAGAAGAAGAAGAAGAAGAAAGAAGGAAGAAGAAGAAGAAGAAGAAGAAGAAGAAGAAAAGAAAAAGAAGAAAAGAAAAAAAAAAAAAAGAAAAAGAAAAAGAAAAAGAAAGAAGAAGAAGAAGAAGAAGAAAGAAGAAGAAGAAGAAGAAGAAGAAGAAGAAGAAGAAGAAGAAGAAGTAGTAGTAGTAGTAGTAGTACTAATAATAGTAATAGTAGTAGTAGTCTGGCAGAAAGCGATTTAACTTGTTTGTAAAGTTGTAACACAAATACTTCCTTTGAAGGTTTTCCGCAGGTTTAAAATTACTTATTACGGCATTTGCATCTATTTTGCAACTTTATATTTGTTTACATATGAGTATGTTTGCATTTTTCCGTTGGTTTCAAATATTTTTGCTACAAAATACATTTACAATATGTTTTAAATTATTTTTTAATATATATATATATATATATATATATATATATATATATATATATATATATATATATATATATATATATATATATATATATATATATATATATATATATATATATATATATATATATATATATATATATATATATTCACTTGCATTTTTTGGACAGTTAAAGAATTTAATAAAAATTTGCATGCATATATAATTTTAAAAACTGATTAGAAAAATTTCAAACTTTAGTCAATCAGTAATATTTAATTTTGAGTGAAATAAACAACAAATTAGGAGATTTGATAACTTTTTTCATACACATTTCCCAATGTTTATTTTGCCTTTTAATTTCCTCACAGCTCAATTCAGAAAACTCAAATAATTTTATGATAATTGACCGAGGTCGCTGTTTTTAATAATTACCTTCATATACTATTGTATTATTTGGACGACTTTAACCCAATATATCTCAGAAAAATATTAATTTCTCGAAGAAAAAATTATATTTTCATAATCATCGATTAATATCCGGATGTATGCAACTTTTATGAAATTCCTGTATTTTCCGTAAAATGCAAGTGAAATATATATATATATATATATATATATATATATATATATATATATATATATATATATATATATATATATATATATATATATATATATATATATATATATATATATATATATATATATATATATATATATATATATATATATATATATATATATATTTTTTTATTTGTTTCATTTGTATTTTCTGGATTGTTCAGGAATTTAATAAAAATTTCATGCATACGTAAGCTTAATCGTTGATTACAAAAATATAAATTAAAAAAAAAAAAGAAATTATTTGCAGAGATATACACACACATACACCAATAAGTTTAAAACTGTCCAAAACAAAAGTGACGGTGATAAATTCAGAGAGATATAGCAATCTAAAATTAAATGGGAAAATTCTGGAGAAGGAAGAAGTAATTTGACTATTTGGAGTCAAAAGTGAAAAGAACGGGAGGATCGACATAGGATATTAAAGAGAATAGAGAATGCAAAGGTATATTTCAACATATATTAAACTAGATATGATAAAACCAAAATCAAAAGTGTTGAGATCAAGACCAAGGTCAGGCTACATATTAGCAATATAAGATCAGTTTTGTTGTATTAATGCGAAACATGGAGTCCAGGTGGAAATGATGTAAAAGAACTTCGAGTTTTTCAGAACAAGTTTTTTTTTTTTAGGAAAGATGATGGGAAGTTTGTAGTCGAGAATTATGAGCAACAGGAGAGAAGAGCTGGAAATGAGAAAAGGAGTGGAAGATCTAAGTGGAGGGATCAGAAGAAGGAGATTTAACTATTTGGGAAATCTGTGAGAGATAGCAATGAAGTAAGGATGGAAACTATGATGTGGACACCATGTGGACAGAGAGGAAGGGGAAGACCTGCAAAAACAGAGAGAAGAACTATGGAAGACGACATGAAGATAATGGGTGGAGTTGGGGAGAAGCTAGAAGAACAGTTCAGGATAGAAGCTACATTGGAAACATTTTCTTTCTTGGTTACCATGGAGACGTCTTCGTTCGTATATTTGTTTGTTTGAACTTTGTAAAAATATAATTAAAATTACAGTTATTTAGATCATTGCTATAATTTTAGATCAATCAAGAATCAATATTATTGCCGCAAGAAACGGTAAAAATAAATATAAGATGGCTTTGTAAGTAACAAAGGGTTATTTTGATAATGACAAATATTTTTATATTTATCTTTATTTATTTTCTTGATAGAAAGTTTTACTGGAAAAACTTTAATTTTTTTTTATTTGTTTTAAA
>SEYY01019416.1:17500-35000 GCA_009176605.1 Armadillidium nasatum
ATTATTATTATTATTATTATTATTATTATTATTATTATTATTATTAAAGAATAGTAAATTATCAGAACAACAAAACTTTTCAGAATGAAAAAAAATTTTGAAACTGAAAGTTAACAAAAAATAAATTTATTCCATATATTTGTATATATATAAAAATTAATTAATTCATAATATTTTTCTCGCAATTTCTAAGGTTTTTATAAACTTTTTCATTTTTAAAAAATTATTTTAAACACTTTCTCCATCATGATAAACTGGAACAGTCTTTTATTTTGACAAGGACCTAACTCCCATTAAATATCAATAACGTCCAAACTACCGCTCCTCCCATACAGGCAATCTCAAAGGAATTTTCTACTATGCATTTTGTGTACTAAAGAGTGAATGAGAATTCGAATTTTGCTCAATGACTTTATGCAGAAACCTACTCAATATGAACGAAGGAAACGTTTGCGAAGATCCACCAACATCTTAGGAAGTACATTTCGCATGAGACAGTATGAAGAAGTCTTCATGAATGACAACTCTACCTGTTTCATGTGTAGAATTAACAGACCCTTAATATTGAAGATTACCCACCACGGTTACACTTTTGTCGATGATTTCTCCGACAGTGCAACTATCCATAGTTATATTGCTGTGTCCTTTTACGGATGAAGCAAAATTTGCAAGAGTCTCGATAATGAATACTCACAATGAGCATCAATAGGCAGATGCCGTTTCACATGTTATAATTGAACTTCGATATTAGCAAAAGTTTTGTCAGACACATTATCCTCACAACCGTACAGTCAGTCTTTCGAGCAAGAACTGACAGAGGTTTTGGACAACATTCCACTAAACATTTGACGTAACCTTTGGTATATGCACCATGGTTCTTCTAGACACTTTAGTTTGGTTGCCTGACATTATCTTGACGATACGTTTAACAAATCGATATACTGGTAGAGGTGAATCAAATGCGTGCTTTCATGATTTTCCGATAGCAACTCACTGAACTTTCTTTTGGGTCATTTATGACAAATTGTGTATGCAACATCAATTCCTACTGTCGACGCTCTTTTCGATCGTAAAAAACCTGCTTTCACCGTTACACGGAACACCACGGAATCTTGGAACATGTTCATTAGTCCACTGGTATGACAATGTGGAGGATGTATTACCATGCGAGGTAAACATTAGTTAGTATCTTCTCTAAATGTTTGTAATAATATTTAATTATTCGAATGTCCACCTTTTGCTTTATTTGGCTTTCATTCAAGCATCGTATATTGCATACGCTGTAATACAGAGCTGTGGTGTGTGCTCTCCTTTGTAAACGTGTTTGTGCTTCACGCCCATATTATTCCATATACAATGTAATACACGTAGTAACTCAACAGCTACCTACAATAAGTCACCTGTCAATATACCCTTGTACTATGTGGCATTCATATTCTGGAGTTGATACAAGTTTCGAGTCACTGTAACATTTGAACTGTTCATTTTGGAACCCTTTTTTTTTTACAGAATTTTTTCATGGTTGAGGTCTGTATAAATACAGGTCCAAATTTGGCAAAGCAATTCTAAAACTATATATATATTATATATATATATATATATATATATATATATATATATATATATATATATATATATATATATATATATATATATATATATATATATATATATATATATATATATATATATATATATATAGCTTCGTTCCTTTTGCTTTATCTTCAATCAAATCAGAAAGGTTAAAGCCAACACCAAGGGTCTCCACATATTATTTATTACAGTGTGAACGTTTCAAACCTTAACTCGGTCCGTCCTCAGCACAATCTAAGTTCTAAAAATTTTCTAATTTAAAATATAAACCAAATAATTTCATTAACTATATATAAAAATACTAAAATAATAATAATAACAATTACAATAAAATAATAAAAAAAAAAATAAAAAATATATAAGAATTATATTGATATTAAAATAACAAACAAAAACCAAGACTAAAGTCGAAATTTTGCATCACCAAGAAATATTAAAAGGGCTGGATTATTTAGGAAAAAGGACTTCATCACTGTGTGAAAAGAACAGTAGAAGAAGCTTGATCATTTAAGGATGGGGAATGAGTTTTTATATATAAAGACTCCAATATCCTACGATCAAGAAGAGAAGACGAATGTCGGAGTATAGAGAAATCGGAAGAAGAAAAAGGATGGGTATCTCCATGGTCTCTAATGGTAGAGTGTTCCAGAGAAGAAAGAGGAAGATCAGTTCTGAAGGAAACTCCTCTATGTTTATCAATCCTCACTTTTAATTGTAGACCAGTTTGGCCTACATACGCCGCATTACAGCTGGCACACTTAAATAAGTATATTAATGAGGATCTGAGAAACATTGGGATAGATTCCTTATGTCTGAAGAAAGTGTGAATTGAGAGAGAGTTAGAATTTATAAGAATAAACTGGCATTGGGGGAATGTAGCCTCAAGTACAGTAAGAATAGATTTGTTAAGTTGGGATGTAAGGGATCCTATAAAAGGAAGTTTTAGATATATTTTTTGTTTAGGAACAGTAGGAAAACGATGAGCAGGTCTGAAGATATTAACGAGGAACTCGTTAATACTTTTTTCCACTTGGAACTTAGGGAATAAATTAAAATGGAAAAGAATTTTAATAAATTCCATCTCTTTATGGAATAAATGCCAGTCAGAGCAAATTTTAAATGCTCTATAGATTCTAGATCTTAGACCTGATAGAATAAACTTAAGAGGTATGTTGCTGAAATAGTTTGTAGCAAGAAGGGTAGAAGTAGGTTTTCTATAAACAGCTCTTTTTGAGTAGGATATGGAGTTCTTATATATAAAAACTCATTCCCCATCCTTAAATGATCAAGCTTCTTCTACTGTTCTTTTCACACAGTGATGAAGTCCTTTTTCCTAAATAGTCCAGCCCCTTTTAATATTTCTTGGTGATGCAAAATTTCGACTTTAGTCTTGGTTTTTGTTTGTTATTTTAATATCAATATAATTCTTATATATTTTTTTTTTTTTTTTTTTTTTTTTTATTATTTTATTGTAATTGTTATTATTATTATTTTAGTATTTTTATATATAGTTAATGAAATTATTTTTATATTTTAAATTAGAAAATTTTTAGAACTTAGATTGTGCTGAGGACGGACCGAGTTAAGGTTTGAAACGTTCACACTGTAATAAATAATATGTGGAGACCCTTTGTTGGCTTTAACCTTTCTGATATTATATATATATATATAATATATATATATATATATATATATATATATATATATATATATATATATATATATATATATATATATATATATATATATATATATATATATATATTCTATCCTCTCCTCGCTTTATTCACCTCCTTCCAAAAAATCTTACTTTTTTCCTTAAAATTCTCTGCCAACATTCTTCACTACTCCTCTTCCATTCTCCTTTTCACCCTCTTCACCTCTACACCTCTCTCTATACTTCTCCCAATCCCTATCCTCCTTCGTGTCCAAATACTTGCAAATGACCTCCTCTTTCCATTTTGATCATATTCTCCAACTCTTCATTCCACTACTCACTCCCCTTTCTTCTACCATTCCCTATTTTCTTCACCCCGCACACTCTTCTCGCAACTTCCACTAACGCTCCCTTCTGTTTCTCTACTCCTTCTCCACCCTTTCCACCTCACTCCTCCTCACCTCCTCCTCTTTCCCCTATCTCTCTTGTGCAATCACTTCTCTTCTCTTCTTCTAACCTCTCTACTCGCACTATCTCCACCACCCTCCCCCTCTCTCCTATTTTCCTTTAACTTTTCCTTTCGCCACCACCAAATAATGATCCGAATTACTCATCGCAGCTCCCCTCAGTACGTTAACATCCAACAACCTACAACAACATTCCTCTCTGAGTTTTAAGGGAGTGTGTTTCTGAGCTGGCTCAGTCCCTCGTTCAACTTTTATCTCTATGCCTCAATACTAGTACTTTCCCTCAGTGTTGGAAGTGCGCATTAGTCTAATCTATTCCGAAGAAAGGTAACCGATCTGATCCTTCTAACTATCGCTCTATAGCTCTCACTTGTATTCTGTCTAAGATTTTTGAAACCCTTCTCAACTCTCATTTCTTAAATCATCTGGAATCCCATTCCCTTCATTCAGATTATCAATATGGCTTTCGACGTTCAAGGTCTACTGGTGTTATTCTTTCCTATCTCACAGATTTATGCTTTTTTTCAGCCTTTAGGGACCATGGGGAGAATTGTGTGGTGGCTTTTGACACATCTAAGATATTTGACCCTCCATTCTTCTTCTCATTTCAAATCTGCTCCTTTGCATCTAAAGTTGCCTCTCATCTTCATCTTTCCGATTCCTTTCTTGCTGATCTAATAGAATTTCCCAGTGGGGTCGTTTCAACCTTGTGAAATTCAACTCTTTAAAAATTCAATTTCTTGAAGTCTCACTCTCAAAGGCACCTAACTTTTCTATTTCTTTTGATGGTTCTTCTGTCTCTCCTGCTGACAGTATAAACATCCTTGGCTCTTCACATAAACCAAAAAAATGTCTTCGAAACATCATATCATAATGGTTGATAGGGCTACCTCAAAGAAGCTGGGAGTTTTGTTTAGGCCCTTGTATGGAATACTGCTCTCATATCTGGGGTGCCTCAGGTTTCGTCCGTCTTTTGGATAGGGTTGAGTCAAAGGCTAAAAGACATAAATTTTCTGCTCTTTCTAATTCACTTGACCACATCTTTGCGATGTGACGTTGATGCCTTGTCTCTTTTCTATAGGAATTACAGCGGCAAATGCTCGAGCGAACTGTTCACTTGTATACCTCCGCCTTTACGACGGCCTCGTAGCACATGGGGTGCACTGTCTGCACATAAATTTTGTGTGGACATGGGCAACTCCAGGCTTGTATGCTGAGGTTCTTTCTTCATTTTAACCACCTCTCTTTTGTAGAATTCTTTCTCATTTTCTGTTTCCTGCCGAATTTAATCTCAATTATTTTTAAGCACATGTCTGTGGGTCTTAAAGTAATTGTAGGGTTTTCCTTATTCTTTTATTGATTACACCCTTCCTTGAATATTGTTCTGCCCGTGAGTGGTGGTGATGTGCAAAACAAGAATATATATATATATATATATATATATATATATATATATATATATATATATATATATATATATATATATATATATATATATATATATATATATATATTTATAATTTCAGCTAATGATTTATTCCTATAGGGAATCTGATTCTAATGATAAAAATTAAGGCTAGTGCAAAGGCGAACATATTTAAAAGGACGTTTCGAATCTATTAGATTCATCTTCAGCAAAATTCATGAGGACATTACTGTGAAATGTCCTCATGAATTTTGCTGAAGATGAATCTAATAGATTCGAAACGTCCTATTAAATATGTTCGCCTTTGCACTGGCCTTAATTTTTATCATTATATATATTTATATATGACCCTATAGCTTTTAATATATATAGGAACGTAAACATCCGCATTCGCGGATGGGAAAATATAGACATCCGTATTCGCGGATATTAAAAATGCGACATCCGATACATCACTAAATTATATATATATATATATATATATATATATATATATATATATATATATATATATATATATATATATATATATATATATATATATATATATATATATATATATATATAGATAGAATAATCCGGTCATGAGTCGTTAATTAATCCCGAATTTACTTTTCGGAAAGACGCGGAGCAACTCTCGCTATATTTAACCAATGATGAAAATCAAAGCTTTTAACTTGATTCTTTGGGTCATAATGGCTTATAGATACACACACACACACACACACACACACACACACACACACACACACACACACACAAACGCTGTGAAGTTTTTATGTAAAGAATTTTAAATTGCAGCGGAAAATGTCCGAACGTTGATGAAGCCGAGTTACTAATCACGGCGACATTTTATATTTTATTAAAATATTTGTAACATGTGTGTAGTATTATTATATTATTATTATTATATATATATATATATATATATATATATATATATATATATATATATATATATATATATATATATATATATATATATATATATATATATATATATATATAAATGAAGAGGACCATTTTTGAAAGCATCTTGACTCCGATATTGTTGTACGGAGCTGAAACGTGGAGCATGACATCAAGGGAAGAGAGCAGGATGCAGACTGCTGGAGATGAACGTGCTGAGGGCAATATCGGGAAAGACTAGAAGAGATAGAGTGCGAAATGAGACAATTAGAGAGAGCGTGGGAGTGAAACCCATACTTAGCAAGGTGGATGCGTCAAGGTTGAGGTGGTGGGGGCATTTGGAGAGGATGCCGGAGGAGAGGGTGGCAAGGAGGAGATGGGAGTGGAGGCCGGGGGGTGTTAGATTGAGGGGCAGACCACGCAAAAGATGGAGAGAATCAGTGGAGGACTCATTAAGAAGAAATCGGATGCCTCCCATGCGACAACTTGTGGAAGAACGGGTCTTTGAAGACAGAGGCAGATGGAAGAGGATGCTGCTCCCACTGACAGGCTCGTGAGCCTTCCTGGGAGAGGATGTAAGATGTAAGAAGATATATATATATATATATATATTGCTTCCGTGGTAGGGGTCCCTCGGAGTGTGCAGAACGTATTACCGAGGTGATTCTCTCTGGCATGGAGGCGTACATTCCATTTTCTTTCCTTTCTACTAAACCTAACAAACCTAGGTGATTCTCTCTGGCATGGAGGCGTACATTCCATTTTCTTTCTTTTCTACTAAACCTAACAAACCTTGGTTTAACTCTGCTTGTTCTCGCGCTATCCGCCGCAGGGATGTTGCCTTCAAGGATTACCATCGTCTTCAAACTCCAGAATCTCACGCTACTTATATTTCATCCCGGAATCGTGCAAAATCTATCCTTCGTAACACTGAAAACTCTTTTCTCCGTAGAAAATGAAATAACTTTCTGGTTTTTTCTTCTTCACGTTCTTTCTGGTATTTTGCAAAAAATGTCAACTCTAACTTTGCTTCTTCCTCTTTCCCTCCTTTAACATCTTCCGACGGAACAACTGCTGTTTTACCTTCTTCTAAAGCTGAACTCTTCGCTCAAACTTTTGCCTCTAATTCAACCTTAGACGATTCCGGAGCTATTCCTCCTCATTCAGCACCAGCCACACAGTCTTAACGACCTGCGACAAACGGTTGTACGCCTATGGGAGGAACTGCCACAGGAAACTATCCAGGACCTCATCTCCAGCATAAATCAATGGGGTTTAGCTTTCATTCGTGTAAGGGGAGGCACACAAGTAACTGACGGCCATGGACAGGCGGCATATATATATATATATATATATATATATATATATATATATATATATATATATATATATATATATATATATATATATATATATATATATATATATATATATATATATATATATATATATATATATATATATATATATATATATATATATATATATATATATATATATATATATATATATATATATATATATATATATATATATATATATATATATATATATATATATATATATATGGTCAGACTTCGATTTAAACCAGTTAAATATTTTAAAAAACTACTGAACGTACGTAAAAAAGAATATATTTTTGAAATCCTTTTTTGAATTTTAGGTAGGAAAATTGGAAAATATTTACAATATATTTGGAAAAAAAAAAAAAAAAAAAAAAAAAAAAAAAAAAACATCTTTGTGGACGATATAAGTGGTGAACTAAAGAACCTAATTCGAACTTTATGTAACCTGAACTACCGGAGATGGCCACTGTATACAAGCCTAACTGATGTATTACACCATATATATATATATATATATATATATATATATATATATATATATATATATATATATATATATATATATATATATATATATATATATATATATATATATATATATATATATATATATATATATATATATATATATATATATATATATATATATATATATATATATATATATATATATATATATATATATATATATATATATATATATATATATATATATATATATATATATATATATATATATATAACATCTTTTACAGTTTTGTTAGTCATTAGAGAAATTTTAGTTATTCAAATTTCGGAAAATTTATTTTTAAAAAAATGACATTGCCAAACGTACGATTCTTCCGAGCCTTATAAAAAAGTAAACTTTACTTATATAAACTTTATTATTATAAGAATTTATTTTTTATTTTCCCAACTAAAATTCAACAAGGATTTCAAAAATGTATTCCTTTTTTACGTACGTTCAGTAGTTTTTTAAATATTTAACTGGTTTAAACCGAAGTCTGGCCTCTATATATATATATATATATATATATATATATATATATATATATATATATATATATATATATATATATATATATATATATATATATATATATATATATATATATATATATATATATTTAATAACATTAATTAATAGATTTAATATAGATACGTAGCATTTGTATTGATAATGAATTTGTAATCTAAAAAGTGATTTTCCAAACTACTAAAACGAATTAAACTTGTCAAATTTATTATACATAATAATGGTTAAAAGTCAATTAAAAAAAAATTCAGTATAAAAAATATAATGCTGATCCGTTTTCTTTCAAATTTATAATTCTTTGTAGTGAAAAATCATAATAAATTTTAAAATTCTCATACCATTGCATGAATAATGAATGGGTAATGAATGACCTTTACTATGCCATGATTGGAATTATCGGGTTCCTGTCAATTTTCATATAGGAGAAGGTTTGTTTCTATTTTCTGCAATATATATATATATATATATATATATATATATATATATATATATATATATATATATATATATATATAATATAATATATATATATATATAATAAATATATATATCTGAAATATACAGGTGAAACCACTGACTACAATAGAAGATTATACCAGCATAAATATGACCTACAAACAGACAATCAAAACTCAGCCCTCACCATACATATACAAGAAAATAACCATATTATTAATCTAAAGGATAGTTGTACCATTAAACATATAAACAACTATAATAAAAGAAAAATAACCGAAGCCTTCTGTATCAAAAATCTACCTAACTATAATCAAAGTATAAGTATTACTTAGTAGGATTAATAAATGTTATAATTTTCTGATTGAGAGTGATGCACTTTTTGTGTATGCCTATTTTTTTTTTTTTTTTATTAAACACCCTCATGAAGCAAATTGTATTTCTTTTAATCATTTAAAATCTAATTAAATCTTTTTTGTAGAAATAATATGTAAAATAATGCTTATTATTGAAATAAAATATTAATTATTTTTTTACGTCATTAGATTGCCCGACTCCAATAACAGATAGTTTTTGTTTTCATGACCAATCACAAATCAGGTTTCTTTGAAATTTAAGCAAAAACAAAAATGTCAAGGAAAGCGTTGCCAAATTTCAAAATTTAATAACTTTGTACCAGATTATGTTTCGTATTTCCCATTATCGATATATATATATATATATATATATATATATATATATATATATATATATATATATATATATATATATATATATATATATATATATATATATATATATATATATATATATATATATATATATATATATATTATTATATTTTTATTGGCTTTTAATTAATAAATCATCTTGATTTTTTGGTATAATAAAAATAAAACCATTATAATTTTAAGCATTATATATATATATATATATATATATATATATATATATATATATATATATATATATATATATATATATATATATATATATATATATATATATATATATATATATATATAGTAATATAGGCACCAGGTTTTATGACGTCACTTATACGTCATATGTAGCAGAGTAGCTTTTCATACTTTTGTTTGAAAGTAGGCGGAGCTAAGACTACAAAACATTTCAAGATCACGCAAATAAGCAGATAAATTCCCTTCTGTATCAAAAATCTACCTAACTATAATCAAAGTGAAGGTGACTACAAGATCGATCAGTTGCAAAATTCTATCATGTTCCGCTCTCCATTCTTTAACAAGTTATACAACAACCAACTACCATCATGAGAACCTAGAATTACGAAAGGAAGATCGCCGCATCAGTGATACCTGAAAGAGGCTCTGAAAAGGAGCGAAAGCTTGTTTCCTGATTTGATTGTAATTTTGTGTATATTTTGCATAAATTGCATGAATTGGTGTTTGTAAATAAAGTGTAATATCTCAATTTGCATTGGTCAACCTATGGGTTTAAATAATAAATAAATATATATATATATATATATATTATAATATATATATTATATATATATATAATATATATAATATATATATATATATATATATATTTTTTTTTATTTTTTTTTATTTTTTTTTTTTTTTTTGAAAATTATACCATCTTGCGCAAACCAGATGCTATTGGGATTATTTCTTGCATATGCTTTAATATATATATTTCGGTTTCCAAAAAAAATACCTTGTGGGCATCCTTCAAGGTCGAAAGTACGTTGGTTTTATCGCCTGTCTGAATGAGGAGTGAAGGGAATGAACCAATAGGCACTGGATTGCAACAGAATGTTCTAACCCAGTCCTGGGCAACCCTTTTTGACTCGCAGCCTGCATACTACGTTTCTCACTTGGTTGAGGGTCGCACATAGCCATCTTCAAATTGTTAATGATCATAAAAAACAAAATGTTAACTTTGTCCTCCTATACTCTAATATTAACCAATTGATATAATTGCAATAATTTAAAAATATACATTAAAACATTGTTGAATCTTACCTTTTTAATATGAAATTTTTATCTAAATTTGGATTTGATGTATTTTTTTTTTAATATAAAAATTGCAAATTCCTTCGGGGGCCACAAGAATTTCCCTCGAGGACCGCAGGTTCCTCATGCGTTTCTAACTCAATATAACCTATATGAGAGGGAGTTCTGATTCACAGCTGAAATGGCATATAAATTTTCCTTTATTTTATATATATATATATATATATTATATATATATATATATATATATATATATATATATATATATATATATATTATATATATTATATATATATATATATTATTAAATCAATTAATAGTGGTGTAATAGGGATTTGTCCTATCCTCAACTCTTTTTCTACTTTTCATTAATGACCATCACTTTATTACTTCATCACCTATCCACCACCATGCTGATGACTACATCTTCATTATTCCTTTCAATTTGAAAGACGCTTTTCCCAGCAGCAGTCAATTGAAGCTAGAATGATGGCCTTGGAGCAACTAACCTCTGATCTTTCTCGTATTTCAAATCGGGATAGAGAAAACATGATCGTTTTCAATGCTTCAAAGCTCAATCTCTCCATCCCCATACTCGACACAATCTTCCCAGAATTATGATATCTTCTCCGAAAACACAAACTCAAATCTTCATTTGTCCTTAATTCTCTCGGTGTTTCTTTCTTTCATGATCTTTCTAAACAAGCTTCTAAGAGGTTGGGTGTTCTAAGGCGCCTTCGCAATTTCCTCAACGTCACCTCAGTTGCTTCCTCTGTATAGAGGCGTTGTTCGCCCCTGTATGAAGTACACCTTCATTGATCTTATTGTCACTTCTAGTCGTCTTGGGATTCCCGCTTCCTGCTTTTCGTTTAATGATTGCTGTTTCATCAATTTTCTTTAGCAGAGTGTTTAAACCCCCTAAAGTTCATCCTTTGTGAGGGAATTCATGTAATAATTTCATTCTGCCATACTTCTTCTCCATTCGATAATGTTTAATAAGAATTTTATCTTCTTCAGTAAAAGGCATTATCTCAAGGATATAAATTTCTGAAATAAAACAATAGAAATTAAGCTTTTTACATAGCTTTAAAAAAAAAAATCAGCAAAATCAAAAAAAAAAAAAAAAAAAAAAAAAAAAAAAAAAAAAAAAAATAAAAAAAAAATTAAATTAAAAAAAAAAAAAAAAAAAAAAAAAAAAAAAAAAAAAAAAAAAAAAAAAAAATATATATATATATATATATATATATATATATATATATATATATATATATATATATATATATATATATATATATATATATATATATATATATATATATATATATATATATATATATATATATATATATATATATATATATATATATATATATACTATATAATCCTCTCCCAGGAAGGGTTTTCACCCTGTCAGTGGAACCAGCATCTTTCCCCATCTGCTTGAAGAAGTTTTCCCAGAGCCCTCTAAAAGATCAAGTTCTTCGGCTCGCCGGTCCCCATGCCGGTCCATGAGTCCTATCCAGACTCTTCAGGTAGGGTTTTCACCCTTTCAGTAGGACCAGCATCGTTCTCAAACCAACCTCCAAACACTCTCTCCCAGGGGTCTTCAAAAGATTGCGCTTCTCCGAGCAATGGTTCCCAATGCTGGTTCTGGAGTAGTTACAAGCCGTTGACAGAGAAATCACAAGGCCGGATGGCTAGTCCTGTCGTCCTTGCATTTAGTTCTCTTCACATGATCCGATCTTGTCGTCGATTTTCAAACTCTTATATATATATATATATATAAATATATATATATATATATATATATATATATATATATATATATATATATATATATATATATATATATATATATATATATATATATATATATATATATATATATATATATATATATATATATATATATATATATATATATATATATATATATATATATATATATATATATATATATATATATATATATATATATATATATATATATATATATATATATATATATATATATATATATATATATATATATATATATATATATATATATATATATATATATATATATATATATATATATATATATATATATATATATATATATATATATATATATATATATATATATATATATATATATATATATATATATATATATATATATATATATATATATATATATATATATATATATATATATATATATATATATATATATATATATATATATATATATATATATATATGAGAAAAAAAAAGAAATTACTTGAACGAACTAAGATTTAGGAATGTTTAAATTAATGTTCATTTTTAAATAGTAATTAACTTAAAAGGAAAAAAAAGAAGAATAAAAAAAAAAAAAAAAAAAAAGAAAAAAAATATAATTCCTTCAATTTCAGTGTAGCCGAAATAAAATATTGTATTTTTTGAACGTGTGTTATCAGTTTTCATCCAAGATTACCCTCAGTTGGTAATTATTCACTGGTTCTTCATGTTTAAATTAGTAATGCAAGAAGGAAAAGGCTAATGAGTTTCTTCTATATCAAAGTCTTTTTGCACGGGGAAGCTTTTCAGACCAAATTTTATTGAGGATAAAAAAAAAGAGAGTTTGTAAGAATCTTCTAAAATTAAAATGAATTTTTATCTTCATATTAATTTGCTTACACACACATACACACGCACACACACACACACACACACACACACACACACACACACACACACATATATATATATATATATATATATATATATATATATATATATATATATATATATATATATATATATATATATATATATATATATATATATATATATATATATATATATATATATATATATATATATATATATATATATATATATATATATATATATATATATATATATATATATATATATATATATATATATATATATATATATATATATATATATATATATATATATATATATATAGTATATATATATATATATATATATATATATATATATATATATATATATATATATATATATATATATATATATATATATATATATATATATATATATATATATATATATATATATATATATATATATATATATATATATTCGACTTAGTTAATGTGAGAAACGATATTTAGATACGTGTTGTAAGAAGTTAGGCTCTCCATTTCTTTGTAATGGCAATTTTCGAAGGTTTAATACCTTTAAATTTAAGTAGTTATGTTATTTAAGGTTAATTCGGACATCATAAACCCTCTCACCCTATTCTTATATATTATTAATATATTAAATTATTATTATTATTATTGTTGCTGTTGTTGTTGTTGTCGTTGTCGTTGTTGTTGTTGCTGTTGTTGTTGTTGTTGTTGTTGTTGTTACTCATTGCCCCTGAACCCCTTTTTTCTTGGGGTCCAAGCATTTCAAAAATACCACGTCCAACATTGGTTTCTTTTGAATGCGTGAGGACTTCATAGTCTTTTGAATGCATTTTAGGCGAAGAATCTGCTATTGTGGTAGGTGAATGTCGTTGTTGTATATGTTATAAATGTACAGAATAGGAGATGAAATGGGCCGCAACATTCTGAGTCTGGTGGGAAATTGAATTGGAAAGTGGTATTGGTGGAGCTTTGATTACATTTTGTGCATTAAGTCTGAGTTCTATTGGTTTAAAAATTACTGGAGCTAGTTTATGTCATGAGGGAACATAAGGAGAAGGATGTATATTTAGATGGTGATGTAATCTATTGTTTATTTATGGAGGTTAGGAGTCTTTTTGGCTAGTAATAGTAGCTAAAATGGTATTGCGGTTCCCGATATTTTTGACTTGTTTGGAGATCATAAAGGCGTTGAGGGTGTTCTCAAATATTTTTGTGATTCTTGTTTACGTGAAAAATAATGTTGGTAAGCATTATTTGCTGATGTGGATTAACTGGTAATATTAGTCTATAATAATTAAAGTAATTGTTGAATTTTCAGGAGATTCCCGCATTCTGTTGGAAATTAACCATTGTTTAAGTGAATGTATATTTTTCTGAACTGCTGATATGACCTTTTGAAATGACGAAGATTGAGAAGTTATGGTTGTCTTTGGTGTGGGTATTAATGTGGATTATTTTTGGTTGTCACGTAGTTAAGTCCTGTGTAAGCAAATTGGGATGTGAGATGGTGGGTCTTGATGAACTCTGCTCATCTTCACAAATAGATTCAAATTTTAATCCATGCTTGTATGCCCTATTGAGACAAACATGACAAAATGACTACAGTGATTCCAGTTTTAAATTGAATTTAAAATCTACTCGACTAGGAGTGAACATTAGATGTGTCAATAAGTTAATTACCCTTTAAGGAAAGCCCTTTATATATATATATATATATATATATATATATATATATATATATATATATATATATATATATATATATATATATATATATATATATATCCCCCGAGGCAGGACTTACGTCCTGTCAGTGGGATCTTTCGAGGAAGATCCTTGGGTTTCACGGGCCCACGGAAGATACTGCTGGCTGGGCCAGGATTATCGCGGGTGCAGATTATTTCCCATCCGTAAGAAAGAGAACTTTCACTAGTGTACTCGTTTTAACGACTGAGTCATTCGGACCTAAGCGTTAGAAGAATATGTTCACGTTTCCCGCCCCGACCAGCCCTCTAACTCTGGTACTTTCGCTTGCTAGGCGAGGGCTCTGCCGCTGAGCTAACTGTGATATATATATATATATATATATATATATATATATATATATATATATATATATATATATATATATATATATATATATATATATATATATATATATATAATAAAAAAAAAATAAAAAATATAAGGCTGAGAAAAATTTAATTCGCTCCAGAATTCAGACCATTCACAAAATCGTCGCTATTAGACAGTTTACAGGAGACCTTCCAAGTGACTTACTCAATGTCATGTGACCTCAACAGGTATTCCAAGCACTCTTCTATGGACTGCATATAATGTGTACCGAGTTCCCACAGCGATGTTGAAGTAGAAAACATGAAAACTGTTCTACGATGCCTTCTTTCTTGGGAAAGCGGACTAGTGCAAGTGTGAAAGTCTCCTCATGTATACATTCTGTTGTGAAGGTTCAAATTCTGGCACAGATGAATTTTTTTTCCTTTTTATTATTATTTGCTAATTTCGTTGCACTTTTTGTGCTATGTTGGCGTTGCTTGATTCTGGTCGGTTATCTCAGTAACTCTGAAGAATTCCATCAGCAAAATGTAATTAATTAAGGTTGCAGTAAGGATTCCAAGCACTCTTCTATGGATTTTATATATATATATATATATATATAATATATATATATATATATATATATATATATATATATATATATATATATATATATATATATATATATATATATATATATGGAGACCTAAAAATTATAACAAATATATAAATACAATCAAAATTATAGAAATAATTTTTTAAAATTGAGTGAAATAATCGGATGTAAATCAACCCTTTAATTGACAATTAAACCAGAAATTATTGAGCAACTTTTCCCTTTTTAAGTCAAAATTAAAACAACTTTCCGTTCTCTTAAACAAGCAATTAAAGAAAGAAGTCCAGTAATAAGGAAAGTAGTTTAAAGGAGTTAGAAAGAGGAAGGTAAATTCAGCGTCTATATTAATTAAATTCGAATTTGGAGTTTTTCTCCAAGAAAATGAACTCAAAATGTTTCTCCTTATTAGGGAGAAAGATCATTATTATCATTATTAATGACGTTTCAAATTCACTTTTAATTGAAAATCTTTTGCAAAAGAGTTGATCAGGATTTCTCCCACTCCCCTCTCTCCCGCCTCTCTCTCTCTCTCTCTCCCCCACTCTTCTCTGTCTATGCTCTCTGTTTGTCTTTCTTTCTTTCTCTCACACATGCCGAAGTTCATTTATATATATATATATATATATATATATATATATATATATATATATATATATATATATATATATATATATATATATATATATATATATATATATATATATATATATATATATATATATATATATAGTTACTAAGTTACGACAACAAAAGAACTGGCACAACAGTAACTACAGAGCATTCAGAAAACGGTTCGATTTCTCGGCTTACTATTGAAAAGGCGACATCCGAACACTCGGGGATGTATAACTGCTCTCCTGCAACCGCCCCTTCCCACTTTATCAATGTACACGTGATACCAATGAAAGGTAAGATATCTAAAATAATAATAATAATAATAATAATAATAATAATAATAATAATAATAATAATAATAATAATAATAATAATAATAAAAACAAGCACATATGCGTATTCCGTAGGGCTACGCATATGAGCTTGTTATTATTGTTATTATTTATTTAAAGAAATTTAATAAAATTATTATTAAGATATTTTGTGAAGCAACACATCTTTCGATACAATATACTTTCGGCATTTAAATTGAAAATATATAAGTAATTTAATTTTATTTAAAGAAATTATAATAAATATATTATATATATATATATATATATATATATATATATATATATATATATATATATATATATATATATATATATATATATATATATATATATATATATAT